>JAVKPL010012665.1:0-62546 GCA_032173675.1 Gastrolobium villosum
CTATCCAATTTGCATCCCGCAAAGTCGGAATCGGAATAGCCTATTAGCTCACATGATGCACCCTTAGGGTACCATAATCCCATTTGTGAAGTGCCCACAAGATATCTCATAATTCTTTTTACGGCACTTAAGTGTGATTCCTTAGGATTAGCTTGGAATCTAGCACACATGCATACACAAAACATGATGTCGGGCCTACTTGCGGTTAAGTAAAGGAGTGAGCCGATCATACCTCGATATTTAGTGATCTCTACGGATTTACCTCCTTCATCCTTGTCTAGGGAACAAGATGTACTCATGGGAGTATCAATAGTTTTGGAGTTGTCCATTCCAAATTTTTTGAGCAACTCTTTGCAATATTTAGCTTGGTTGATGAATATTCCATCCTTTTGTTGCTTTATTTGGAGACCAAGGAAGAAGTTGAGCTCTCCCATCATGGACATCTCAAATTCACTTTGCATAAGGTTGGCAAACTCTTCACAAAGGTGAACATTAGTGGCACCAAATATAATATCATCAACATAGATTTGTGCAAATAATAGATGATTATTTTTCTTCTTTATAAAGAGAGTTGTATCCACTTTTCCTCTTGAAAAATCCTTTTCTAAAAGAAATTTGCTCAATCTTTCATACCAAGCTCTTGGAGCTTGCTTCAAGCCATATAGAGCTTTTTTAAGTTTAAAAACGTGGTTAGGTAAGTCATGATCTTCAAAACCGGGAGGTTGATCAACATATACTTCTTCTTGAATATATCCATTCAAAAAGGCACTTTTAACATCCATTTGAAAAAGTTTAAAATCCATTATACATGCAAATGCAAGTAACAATCTAATAGCTTCTAATCTAGCAACGGGAGCATAAGTTTCATCATAATCAATTCCTTCTTCTTGATTATAACCTTTAGCAACAAGTCTAGCTTTGTTTCTAGTTATTATGCCATTTTCATCAAGCTTGTTCCTAAAGACCCATTTGGTTCCAATTATTGGATGATCATTTGGTTTCAATGGGGTGTCCTCTTGCTACTCTCCAATCTTGTGGTAGGTTGTTTCCATCATTGGTTTGTTGACTAGGTGTTTCTTCATCGTTTGCTTCCTTTTCTATTTGCCTTTGATTTTCCTCTTTGTCATTCAAGTTTATGTTTTCCATGCTTCCTATGATATCATCATCACAAACTTCCTTTCTAGGCAAGGCATTGTTAGTTTCATTAAATACAACATGAATAGATTCTTCAATGACCATTGTTCTTTTGTTATAGATTCTATAAGCTCTACTTGTGAGTGAATATCCTAGAAATATGCCTTCATCAGCTTTAGAGTCAAATTTGCCAAGGTTTTCTTTTCCATTATTTAAAACAAAACATTTGCAACCAAAGACATGAAAATATGAAATATTGGGTTTTCTTCCTCTGTAAAGTTCATAGGGAGTTTTCTTCAAAATAGGTCTAATTAAAGCACGGTTCATAACATAACATGCGGTGCCAACGGCTTCCGCCCAAAAATATTTTGGAAGATTGTTTTCATTTAACATGGTTCTAGCAAGTTCTTCTAATACACGATTTTTCCTTTCTACAACTCCATTTTGTTGTGGAGTCCTAGGAGCGGAAAAATTATGTTCAATGCCATTTTCTTCACAAAAGAGTTCGAAATCTTGATTTTCAAATTCTCCACCGTGATCGGTTCTAATTGAAACAATATTTGAAGATTGTTCATTTTGAATGAGTTTGGCTAGTCTCTTGAATGATTTAAAAGCATCGCTTTTATATGTAAGAAATAAAGTCCAAGTATAGCGAGAATAATCGTCCACAATGACCAAAGCATAGTAGTTGCCACCAAAGCTCATAGTTCTAGTTGGTCCAAAAAGATCCATATGTAAAAGTTGTAAAGGCTTTGTGGTAGAAACAATATTTTTTGATTTAAAAGAAGCCTTTACTTGTTTTCCCATTTGACAAGCGTCACAAACTTTATCTTTTTCAAATTTGAGCTTTGGTAAGCCAATTACTAAGTCTAAGGATATCAATTTACTTAATTGACCCATGCCAATGTGTGCTATTCTTCTATGCCATAACCAAGAGTCATCTTCCTTACTAATCAAACATTTATCGTCATTTGAAGGCATACCATCTAAGTCTATCATATAAATATTATCCACTCTATGACCAATAAACTTAACTTGCCCATCAATTATACTTTCGATTTTACAAGAGGTTGAGTCAAAAATAACTCTATAATTTTTATCACATAATTGACTAATGCTAAGCAAGTTGTGTCTAAGGCCCTCGACGAGTAAAACATTTTCTATAGAAATAGAGAAGGAATTACCAACTTTTCCAATGCCGAGTATCTTTCCTTTGTTGTTATCACCATATGACACATGTCCATGCTCTTTCTTTGTGAATGATTGAAATTTAGTTACATCTCCCGTCATGTGACTTGAACACCCACTATCCAAGTACCACTTGGAGCTCTTAGCTTTCAAACACACCTACATCACAAAGTCAAGATTTAATCTTTGGTACCCACATCATGTTGGGTCCTTGTGTGTTAGTCTTGGGCTTAGTTCCCTTAGGAACCCATATTTTCTTTTGCCTTATAATACCATTCCTTCTAACTTTACATGTGGAGGCACTATGTCCTTTTCCACCACAATGAAAGCATTTAATGAATGGGCTACTTGTCATGTAGGATGGAGAAATGAAAAAGTTTTTATAAGATTTTTCTTGTGTGCTAGTGTCAAAGCCTAAACCGGATTTGTTAAACATGCATCTTTGTTTACCAAGCAACACATTTAAGTTATCTCTTCCACATGTAAATTTGCTTAGAATTCCATTTAAATCGTCAATTTCATTTCTTAGATCTTTACATGATGTACATGAGGATGAAGATGCATGATCATTCGAAGATAGGCATTTGATGCAACCAATGCTAGCATCAAGTAATTTTAGAGTTTCATTTTCATCCTTCAATTCTTTAATTTCATTTTCTAAGGATGCAACTTGTTTTTCCAAACAACTAATAGTTTTTCTTGATGCTCTAAGATTTTTAACATGTTTTAGTGTTTCATTATGCATTTCTTCAAACATGTCAGACAACTCATCATATGAAGGAGAAATAGTAGAGCAAGAAGAGTTTACCTCGGTTTCGGATTCATTTTTGTCCTCATTTGCCATTAGACATATATGTTGGTTTTCTTTCCTTGATTTCTCCGATGACCTTCCATCTTGCATGAAGCATAGGTTTGCTTCTTCCTTGGAGTCATCATCGGAGGAACTAGATTCGTCATCCCAAGCAAGATAGGCTTTCTTGAAGCTCCTTCTATCTTTGCCTTGCTTCTTTTCGTTTTTGTCTTTCTTTTGAGCATTTGGACAATCTGATTTGTAGTGACCGACTTTTCCACATTCAAAGCAAGTGATGGTGAGTTGGGAAGATCCTTCATCTTTAGATCTTCTTCTAGGAGGAAATGATGATTTCTTCGTGAAATTCTTCTTAAAGAATTTTCCATACTTTTTTACGAAGAGACTCATTTCATCTTCATCAAGACCATTTTCGGAATCGCCATCTTCTTTTTCTTCATCCTTTTCTTTGCTTGGTGTTGAGGCTTTCAAGGCAATTCCCTTACTTTTTTTGACTGCTTGTTCCTTTAAGCTTATTCTGGTTAGCTCCATTTCATACTCTTGAAGCTTGCCGAACAAGGTTGCAAGATCCATGGTTTTTAGATCTTTTGATTCCGTAATGGCCGTCAACTTGGGTTGCCATTCTCTGTTGTGCACACTTCTCATTACCTTTGAAATCAACTCAAGGTTAGTAAAAGATTTATCTAAAGCATTTAAATGAGTGATAAGGTGTGTGAACCTTCTTTGCATACTTTGAATGCTTTCATTTTCATGAATCTCAAACATTTCAAATTCTCTAGTGAGTGCGTTTAATTTTGTGAATTTAACATCACTAGTTCCTTCATGGGTTATTTGAAGAATATCCCACATTTCCTTAGCATTTTTACAGTTAGAGACACGAAAGTATTCATCACGACCTAAGGCATTTGTGATCAAATTTTGTGCTCTAGCATTCCAATTTCCTTTCTTAATTTCATCATCATTATAATCATCTATATCTTTAGGAACATCTTCATTTTTCTCATTTTTCTTAGTGGGTAGTGTATACCCTTTTTCAACTATACTCCATACTCTTAAATCATTAGATTGAAGAAATATTTTCATTCGACTCTTCCAATAAGAATAGTCGACGCCATTGAAAAATGGAGGTCTAGTACTAGAAGATCCCTCAAGGGGCATATCATGGTTTAAAGAAGCCATCCCTTCTCTTGAAGCGGTTAAGCTCTTTACACAAGAGTTCAAGCTCTGATACCACTTGTTGGACAGGTAGCTTCAATACTCAAGAGGGGGGGTGAATTGAGTTTAACAAAATCTTTTCGCAAAGTACCTCCTTTGATGTTTTAAAGACTATTTCTTCAATAAAGCGATTTAATAGAAAATAATCTAAGCGTAGGAGCAAGGAAAAGGAACAGCAAAGTAAATAAGCTAGTATGCAAAGACAATCTAAAAAGGCAATTTCAATATGTAAATAAAGAGATCAGAGTTAGAGAAATTGCAAACTAGATGTATCCTGGTTCGGTCACCACCACTGTGACCTACGTCCAGACTGAAGCAGCTCGATCAACTCTTTTCACTCACTATCAAGCTTAAGGGTGCTTGACAAACCACTACACCTTTTCAAGAATTCGGGCTCTTGATGCCTTACAACTTTTCACTCCAAATTTTCTTAGGAATTTGGTGACCTTTCAAGTGTATAGGGTTCACTCCCCTAACTACTCAATAAATCAAATGAAGGTGTTTGACAATGGCTAAGTACTCTCAAAGTACAGATAATACAAGTTGAAGAATAATGGTATATGACACTCTTACAAGAATAAAGCTCAAAGAGATTTTATGATATGAAGACAAGAATAAAGCAAATAGGATGAGAATTAATGAGCAATAATGATCAAGAGGTGTGTCCCATCAATGGGAACAGTAGCCTCTATTTATAGAGGGCCCCCAAGGTTTAATTCTTATCCATTTTCGCAAACTAGCCGTTTTATAGCCGTTATTTTTGTCTCTGTACAGTGGGTAATCGATTACCATAGGTTGGGTAATCGATTACCATGAAGGGTAATCGATTACTTCAGTTGGGTAATCGATTACCATGAAGGGTAATCGATTACTGCAGTTGGGTAATCGATTACCAACCTGTCAGCAGGTTGGATTTTGCCCTTACATGGTTTTCTCTTGATTCAAAGACAGTTTCAAACACATGTTTAAACAGTTTATGAGTATTGAAAGTATATTTTCATGTTTAGAAATGTATTTCAATGTTGATTGATGATTTAATGCATGTACTTTTAAAAATACTATGAGCTTTGTTCTTGTAAGGAATCATCTTACAAATAATCCTAAGTCCTATATATTATTTTGAGTTTAGACTTAGAGACTTCTCTTGAAGCTTGTGTCTTGATCTTGTTTGGACTCCTTTTTGATAGTTGCTCGATGAGACTTTCTTTCCATGCTTGTTTGTTATCATCAAAATCGTTGAACCTTTATGTTCTTTTCGTTGAGTGCATTGGTTCCACAGAGAGAAGCTGTTATTTTCAGTTGAAGGATCACTAAAGAAACATGTTGCTTCAGATAGTTTACATGAGCCTGAAGGTGATCTACCTTTTCTCTTTCTAATATATTACGAATATTGAACAACCATAAAGGCTCTATTGTGTAATAACATGAATCAGAATTATGTTATACTGACAAAAAAATCTGCAGCTCTTATGGTCTTCTTATCTATATTGGAAAATCAATCTAACAAAGCTCAGTACAATTGGTAGATAATTGGATTCCTTAAACATATTGATAGAAGTTCGATTCTTGGCGGTGTGTATGGAAAAAACTTTATTGGTGAAGGCAAAATTCACTTTAGTGATCTCTACACTTCGAGGGGATTAGTTTTCAGCTATCGGTTGGAAGATATCCTGAATTATACTAAAATAATCAATTTAAGTTTGGGGATGCTTTAGAAATTCTCTCCGGAAAAATTGGGATTGCTATTGATGATTGAAGTAGATAAGCTACGCATACAGGTAAAAATGGCCATCTAGTTAATCTAGGGAAATTGGTTTCTGGGAGGATGTTCTATGGTTAATGTACTTGAAGTCATAATTAAAGTAATTTGGAGACTCCAGGGTTAGTAGAAATGCTGTATCCACGTAGTATTAGAAGAATTTAATGTGAGGAAATACATGTTTTACAGGCAAACTTTTTTTCAGAGTATTGCTGAGAATAAGATAAAATTTGTATAGAAGTGCACTATTTTGAGTTTTAATCTGCGGTGCATTATTGAAAATTGCACCTGTTTCAATGTGTAAAAAATAAATGTACAGGGTTCCTGAATCCAAGAAGCACACCACCCACATATTTGGAGGGAGCTTTGGATTTCCAAAAAGGAATTTTTCAAGAAGAAATTCCTCTCTTTTTGGAAAATGGTTAGAAAATAGAAGTATAATTGACAGGCAAACACACCAGAAGAATTAGGATTCTGAACCATTTTGTCTATATTAAAAGATATATGAATTAAAATCAAGCAAAATTAACATTTAACTTACTTTGAGATATGATTCTTACGTGGCTTCTCTTTGGTGCTATTACATGGTTTCTTTCAGGGCTTTTCCTTGCTAAACATGCAGAGGGGAATTGGAAAGCTTGTTTCATGTTTTCTTGTATTGTTCTATCTTACCTCCTTCTTCTTGTATCTATTATTTCCTTCTAATCTTATTATTCTATCGTGGGTTTATCATCTATCATTTAACATGACCACAACAATTTGCCTACACACACAACATTTTGTGGGGCCGCAGCAAAAAAAAAAACTTTGGCACGCAAAACGAATCTCTATAACATTACATAATCACCTTTCCTACAACGTAACTCTTATAAAACCCTTCTTTTATATGAAAAAAAAAAAAAGAAGCTGCAGGAACATTATTCTCATTTATCTTGTTTGACTTTTCTCATCAACCTTTTTTCTTTCACTTTAAAAGAGACTTCTGGCTCGGGCAGGTGACTATCCTGCTGCTACTGATATCTTTCAGAAAATTCTGGAGTCATGGTAAGCATTTGGATGCTGACACCATGTTTTAACATAACATTGCAAAACCTTATATTACCAACGGTTGATGTTTGTTAATGGAAATTGATAAATGCATCTTGGTAGTATTATTGCATCGTACTACCATGATGCGTTGAAAGCATGCTCTAAATTGAAATATTGGGTCAGCATTTATTGTTATAGCTATCCTCGTTCTTTTTAATTTTTTTTAATTCTATTGTTTTGCAGATTACTTTGGTTCCCATGTTTTTTTCTTTCTTTCTTGGGTACATGTACGTCTTATGGGTTATCAAACATTTATTATTGGTTGTAAGTGAAACTCGGTGGACTTCAAACTTTTATTTTGAGACCCAACAGCCCACAAATGTTTCGTATCGGTACACCTTATAACGCTGTGCGTATCATTCTTATCTCTATTATTCTTCTTGCTGAATCAAATGCATAAATGAACAGCTTTCAAATATGGAATTTAATATTGACTAAGGCCATTGGGAAAATCCAAAAGGGAGTTTAAATCTAAGTTTATGATAGTGATACAGGGGTTTCAATTGTTCATATAAAACAATGGAGATTTTAAATGTTGATATACAAAAATGAAAAAAATATATTAAAATAAAAGATCAGAAAAATTAACAACGACTGAAATTAATTTTAAAAAATTCAAATCTAGTGAATATGGTAATGGTGCTGTGCTACAGCCCAGAGGTCCTCCTTCAATTTTTTTTTTGGTAAACATCCTCCTTCAATTTCTATTGATTCATTTCAGTTGCATCAGAATTTTTTGTGAAAAGGGCTAATCTCGATATACAAAGTTTCTCAATTTATAAAAATAAATGTTACATCAACTAAGAAATCGTATCATTATATTTTTACCTTTAGAGTCTTCTATAATTTGAGAGAAAATGCCGATTCAACATACAGATGTGCAAAAATACTATAAAATTGAACTGAATTGAACTGCACTTAAATAAAAAAAAATTGCTTCTTAAAAACCAATTCTTCAATTGAACTATTTTATGAACCGAATTGGAATTCAAACCAGTTTAAGAATCGAACTAGTTTAAAAAACCATTAACTGAATCATTTTCTTTTTCTCTTATTTTTTTATTTATCTTTTTTTTCTCTCTATTTTTCTTTCTTATTTATTTTCTTCCTTCTTTTATCTTTGTTTTAAATTTTATTTCTTTAATTTTTCTTTTTTTTCCTTATCTTTTTCGCTTATTTTTACTATTTTTTATTTTATTTTTTTCAAATTTGTGGTATTATTTATGTTTTTTATTATTATTATTTTCATATTTTATACTTTTCATTGGGTTCAAAAACCAATTTTATGATATACAAAAGAACCATAATTTTTAAAAATTAGTTCTTAAACTGGATTATTTTTAAAAACAAGTTCTTGAACTGAAAATCAGTTCATGAACCGAACTAGTTTTTTTTTTTCTCTCTCTATTTCTATTCTCTTATTTATTTATTGTCTTTTATTTTTTTCTCTCTTATGTATTTTTATTTTTTAGAAAATTTTAATTTCTTTTTTTAATTTTCAATATCATTTTTATATCTTATTTGCCTTCAATTTTTTTAATAATTTTTAATTGAAATCAAAACTAATTTTAAAAAGCAATTAGAAACTGATTTAAAACCAATTTAAAATTGAACTGAGCTAATAAATCAATTCAATTTTTTAAATTAATTTTTTTTAATTCAATTTGGTTTGGCAAAAAAAACTAATTCGAACTGAATCTGCACACCCTAACTTAATATTTAAAAATTATTTTGTTATGGTGAAAAATCATTGCAAAATAATTCAATGAATGTGAACTTCTAGATTACAAACTGACTGCACCTCCACCCACAGATCTTTTCAAACTCAGAGCATCCGGGTTGTTTCAGTTTGATGGAGTCTGTTTGATTTATCCACCTTTAATGAATGTGACCCTTTAAATAAAATGTCAACCAGAGATTTGCAGAAGTCAATCTTGTGATTAGTCTTTTGCCTCATTCAACGGGATCATGAATATAATTAGCAAATCAACTAGGTCGGCAAATAACATATCTATAGACCTTTTAAAATTCAGACAATCTGATGCCGCTGCAATTTGACACAACGGTTCCAAATAGAAATGTGACTTAAGCACCAACGAAAACCAAGTTAATGTTCAGCTCTACACGATTGTGATAAACACGTGGTATTTAAGAAAATGGTTATGGTTTCAACTTGAAACAAATTAATAATTAATGGCATCACTCTAAAGTCAGGTGGTAGACTACCTAATGCATGAAAAAGAAGGTGAGCAAACAACAAATGTACTAATGCATTAAAAATACCATTAACAAAGGAAATTTTAAGAGTAGACGTATCAAACCTGCTTCATTAGAAAGAGTTTTGAACACCTTAGGTGAAAGTGGTGTGCTCATTAAATAATTAGTGCCTAGATTGACGGTTAAACAAGAATTGGATTCGTGGTAGAAAATGTGGCAATATACCTATTAAGCTGTTTTACTTTTCAACCAATTGAGTTCATGTCTCCCATTTATAGCTGGATATAACACCTTTATTTGGTCCTTTAATTACTTTTCTTCTGGCCATTATTTGATCCTTGTATTACATATTATATTCAGCTTAGCTAGGATATTTTGAGTTTGACAGTGAATGAAGCGCCACTTTCTTTTTCTTTTTTTATTTAACAAGTACCACTTTCATATTTCACAGAAGTAGGCATCCAAAAGGCACTGTTTCAGCTAATAACTTAAAGAGGTCAACTGAATGTGAAACTACTACTCTCATCACCACCGAACCAAACCAAATTCAACCTCATCTTAACTGCCCTATTAGTACCTATTCTTTTCTATTATGGTACGTTGAGAATTGAGATATTCATATGTTTCAGTGTCAGAACATAACAAATAAACATAGAAAACGTAGACCGATATGCTTAGAAAAAAGCATGGTCATGGGGACCACATGGCGTTGAATTGTTGAACAGACCACTGATTCCACAATTTTATTTATTTTTAATTAGCATACGAATTTCACAAACGTGAAAATATATTTTGTTTTGACATGTTACATTTATTTTCAATTTGGTTCTTATTAAAAAAAAAGTTGGTTTCTATATTTACATTCATCTTTATTTTGGTCCTTAGTCTGACACTATTGTAACACTGTAAAGAGGAAATAAATCTTTAGTGCAATTTCAGTAAATTTGCCATTTATTTTATGATGCGTGGATAAAAAATATCATATTATTAAATTAGTTGTTATTTAATTTATTTATTTTTTCCAAATAATATAATATTGTTTGTCCACTTATATATCACGAAATGAATGACAAATGCACTGAAGATTTATTTGTAAAAAGAGTGTCATGTATAAAGACTATAAATTTTCTATATTTTTGTCTTTGTACGTGACGGTTATTTTCTGTTTGATCATCATATAGTCCAGTAACAGGACAATAATCATATTGTCACTTTTTAGGTAAAAATTTATCAGATTGTAATGTTAGAAATTTTTTTGCTAAAATGTCACGTCATAACCTCACTGATCTAACAAGTGGGAATGAACTGGACACGTGGCAGCATCTGAATGGTCAACCATTCTAGCTGAGCAGCTCAACACGAATGACATAATGTTGACATGTGACACAGGCATCTTGTACTTTTGCAGAGAATGCCTGTACTTTTATCACGTGTCAACATTCTGTCATTCGCGTTGGACTGCTCAGCTAGAATGGTTGACCATTCAGACGCTGTAACGTGTCCAATTCATTCCCGTTTGTCAAATAAGCAAGATTGTGATGTGGCATTTTGGTAAAAAAAAAATCGTGACAAAGGAGTGTCAGTTTGGTCAATGTCACTCTAGTAACTCTGTATTAATCTCATAATGTTATATAAACAACAAAACGACAGGGACGAATTTAAAAACAATTAAGCATATAGAACTTAAATTTAAAAGTTTTTATATAAGAAAACAATTTAAAATATGTATAAGACAAAAAAATATATTTAAGTTAACTTTTTTTCTAGAATAAATTAACTTTTTTTTAGTACAAGGATAAATTAACCTTTTAACTTTAATTTGCATGTAAAAGATCAATTCACCGATTGTAATTTCTTTAAGGGTTTTATAAGAGTTATGTTATAGGAAAAGTGATTGTATTATGTTATAGAGATTTGTTTTGTGTGCCGGAGTTTTTTTTTTGCTACGGGCCCCACAAAATGTTGTGTGTGTAGAAAATTTTTTGTGGTCATGTTAAATGATATATAATAAACCCCTTCTTTTATGTGTTTTTATATTTACATAATTAGCGGAGATGTGACAATCACAAATATATATATATATATATATATATATATATATATATATATATATATATATATATATATATATATATATATATATATATGAGCCGTTGATCTTTTTAAATCAAATGGCTCTCAAATTTCAAATTTAACATTTCATACTGGATCCATTAGATACCCCTATATATATATATATATAAATAGGGTGTCATCTATCATTTAACAGACCGAAAATTTTTTTACACACAACATTTTGTGGGGCCCGCAGCAAAAAAAAAAGATCCGGCACGCAAAACGAATCTCTATAACATAACACAATCAATCTTCCTACAACATAACTCTTATAGCACGTGTGTATATATATATATATATATATATATATATATATATATATATATATATATATTTTATATATACTTTATTTAAATCACTAATTATCTACTTCGCATGCCACCAACCCACAAGAAAAAATTAAGTAAATAACTAAGAACTAGTTAGTGATTTCATACAGGAAGTTATTAGGGCGTGAAAATAGGAAGGATAAAAAGGGGACTACAACAATCCTGAAGGAAAGGATAATGAAGATAAACTCAGTTAATCTCTTACATTAAGTGGCGTTTGGTTCGGGTATTCTTATGAGATATCCATATAATTGTAAATATAATTGTAAATGGCTTAATTTTTATTTATTTATTTATTTTTTTTAAAAAGTTGTACATATTTAAAGGACAAAACGAAATGCCATTACACAAGTTATTTAAAAATTTAGCAAGCAAATTTCAATGCCCATCCTTTATCAATTGTGAAAACGGCATACAAACACAAAGCAGAAATACCACTTCTAACGTGGTATTGTTAGATGATTGGGAAAATGGATAAAAGAAAACTTAGACTTACAAAACGTTAATCAATTTACCTAGTAATATTTCGTCCAACCAAACAATTTTTTTCTAACTTTACCAGCAAATTTACTTTCTCACAATTTACTCAGTAATTTTATTTACCTGCTAAAAAAAATTTATAGGCCCCTTGAACTTTTTAGTGAGATGGTATTTTGAAAAAGATATCACCCTGTAATTTAGAAAGTTCATATTATAGTTTTCTTTCTCTCCCTAATTACACGAGGGGAGATTGATTTTTAAGGGCCTATAGTAAAATAGTTATTTTCTTGTTTATTATCTCACTCTTTGCTTCTCAAAGGAGGAAGTATGTTATCCGTAAGTTTTACTTCTACTTCTTTATGAATAAATTTCATTCTTTCATTATTACAAGTTTAGCGTAAGAGCTAGGTAATGATTAGTATCTTAAGAAGCACTTTCTGATGAAGTAAAATACATAGCTGTATTTCTACTGCACACTGCTTTTGTATACTTCTAAACCACAGAATCTAACATTTGTTTCACAGTTGATTGCGCTAGTGGGTGCACCAAATCCTCTGTGTCATTAGAATGATAATCCTAAATTATTAAGTCCCTAGCTAGTTGACTCATTAAAACTAATAACCAAAACATTTCCTTTTCCAAGTTCAAAGAAGGTTTTAGTCTACGCATTTGCCCCCTTTATCACTATAAATTAGCTTCACTTTAGACCAAATGTCACATAACTCAAGTAACTCCATTCAACAAATTCTGAGACAACGATGAAGACTATCCACCTCTGTAACAAGTCATGTTGCTCTTGGTTCTTCTTTGGCCTGTTTACTATCATTGCTTCCCTTGCTTCAGCTGCAGAGACTCAATACCATCAATTTGTAGTAAGTGTTTGTTTAATGATTACACAATATTTGCTATCAGTTTCTAAGTGTTGTCTTTAGCAATGCATAATTGTAACTTCAATTATTGGTCAAAAAGGTTCAAACTACTCCAGTGAAGAGGCTGTGCAGAACCCACAACATACTCACTGTAAATGGGCAGTTTCCAGGCCCAACAATAGAAACTAGAAATGGAGATTCTCTTGTAATCAAAGTAGTAAATGCTGGACCCTACAACATCTCCATCCACTGGTAAATAGCATCATCATTCATCCTCACATAAATTTCATGCTATAACATTATACCCTTCTGTCATAACAATTTCCCTAAGAGTAAGACAATTATTCTCTAGGCTGTAAAATTAAACAAGTAGAAAGAAATGTAATTCATTATGCTAATGATACATACTTGAAATCCATCTTCCTCACAATCTTATGTGACTCGTGCATCAGGCATGGATTAAGGATGCTGAGAAATCCATGGGCAGATGGGCCTAGTTATGTGACTCAGTGTCCAATCCAACCAGGTGGAAGTTACACATACCGCTTTACAATCACAAACCAGGAAGGGACACTATGGTGGCATGCTCACACCGGCTTCCTAAGAGCCACTGTCTATGGAGCTTTCATCATTTATCCAAAATTGGGTTCTCCTTATCCTTTCTCTATGCCCAAGAAAGAATTTCCCATCCTTCTTGGTACAGCTCTAAAACCATTAACTTATTCTGCTCAAATCACCTTTATAATTTCCTTTGCACTTTAATCAAACCTTTCCCTCTTCACTTGTTATGAAGCAATGACAGAGTCATAACAGTTTTATTGTGATGATGCTCATATAGGGGAATGGTTTGATAGGGATCCGATGCTTCTCTTAAGGCAAGCACAATTTACAGGAGCAGCTCCAAATGTATCTGTTGCATACACCATAAATGGTCAACCTGGAGATCTCTACAGATGTTCCAGTCAAGGTTTAGAATTACTCTAGAGTCATAGCTTCCATGCAGATTTTCCTTTTCTTATAATTGAAAATGATATAACAAAAATTTAAAATGCAGAAACCGTACGCATTCCAGTAGATGCTGGCGAGACAATTCTTTTGAGAATTATAAACAGTGCACTTAATCAAGAACTATTCTTTTCAATTGCCAACCACAGAATGACAGTGGTTGCTACAGATGCTGCTTATAGCAAGCCTTTCAACACTCAAGTCCTCATGATAGGACCTGGTCAAACAATCAATGTTCTGGTCACTGCTGATCAAACCCCAGGTCTATACTACATGGCAGCACGTGCATATCAAACAGCCATGAATGCTGCATTTGACAACACCACCACCACTGCAATCCTTGCATACAAATCTGCTAGCTGCAGTAAAAAAAATGGACAACAATCTTCAAGACCAATATTACCAGTTTTGCCAACCTTCAATGACACAGCCACTGCAACTGCATTCACAGCTGGGATCAGGGGTCTTTCCAATAATAAAGTCTTTACAAATGTTGATGTGAGCCTATATTTCATAGTGGGGTTGGGATTAATCAACTGCACAAATCCTAATAGTCCAAGGTGTCAAGGACCAAATGGAACCCGCTTCACAGCCAGCATAAACAATGTTTCTTTTGTACTCCCAACAACCACTTCCTTAATGCAAGCCTACTATCAACGTATCCCTGGTATCTTCACCACAGATTTTCCTCCTGTTCCCCCTCTACAATTCAATTATACTGGCAATGTGCCCCGGGGGCTATGGACACCTTCGCGAGGAACTAAGCTCTTCAAGTTGAAGTATGGTTCAAATGTGCAAATTGTTTTCCAGGATACCAGCATAGTAACAACAGAGGACCACCCTATGCATATTCATGGGTTCCACTTCTTTGTAGTTGGTGCAGGTTTTGGTAACTTCAACCCAGCAACAGATCCTGCGAGGTTTAACCTTGTAGACCCACCTGTGAAGAACACCATAGGAACTCCTCCTGGAGGATGGGTGGCCATTCGTTTTGTTGCTGATAATCCAGGTAACATACTACTCATATTCTTTGTATTGCAGAGTTTGTATAAGACTTAGCATTGCATACTAACCAATTACTTGTGATTTTTGATTCACTGTTGCAAATCAGGAATTTGGTTCTTGCATTGTCACATAGACTCACATCTGAATTGGGGTCTAGCAACGGCACTTTTGGTAGAAAATGGAGTTGGCCCATCACAATCAGTGATACCCCCACCACCAGATCTGCCCCAATGTTAAGATCAAGAAAGCATCATTAGTCATAAATTTTATGTTCCTCAATTATTGGCTTTCTGTTTTACGAGGTCTTCAAATATTTTGCCAAATAGGCGGCAGTATTTGTTCTGTGCTGTTTCAAGGTCCAGAATTAGACGCTGCTCAATTGGGCAGTTATGTTAGTGTTTTTCTTGATTGGGTGTAAGTAAGTGTTGACTCTTTTACAAGAAAAATAATATTCATGTGTGATTTCTTATCATTACCATATATGAAGAGTTTTTCTTTTTCTTTTGCAAGTGCATAGTATAAGATTTCCACATTTCGAGATATTAAGTTTCCTAATTATTTTGAACCGACATAATGATTCCATCAATTTTGGATTGGGTCTTATTGTGCGCACAAACTCTAGCTTACATATTTTATAGCAACTTAATCCAACTTCAAACACTAATAAACAAATTCACAACCTCCATGCACCATCTAAATGTTTTCCAATCACTAAGGGACGTTTGGTAAAGAAGATACTTTTTTTTACTAGGGAATACAAAGACTAGAGAAATAGTGAGAAAATGAGTTTGATAGGAAAATGAGAAAAAAGTTGTTTGGAAGGACGAAAAATTACCAAGAAAATTAGTTTAGGTTTTCAAATTTATGTTTGGTAGAGAGTAAAACATTGATTAGATAATTGGTGTAAATTAAGAAAGTGGATATTGTAAATTTTGAAATTGAAAAAACAAAATGTACGCTTGAGTCAGTCTATATTTGGAGTTATTTTATTTCCAACTTTCGTCTTTCATATCTACATCTCTGTCTTCCTCTTTGACTCTCTTTCAAAATGATAGAAGCCTAGCTCCGGCACGGTGAGCCTCTTCTCTGAATGGTCAGTCAACGTCGCATATGAACTACTCCTCCACCCCAAATTTGACCAAACATTCCAGTTCCACAATCCAAAAAAAAAAATTGCATTGTTCCCATAGAGAATGAGAATAGTCAATGAACTACTCCTCCACACCACCAATAATGGCTAGCTACTACTTCTGAATCTGAATCTTCCTCCAAGGTTTGATGTTCCAATTAAACGAGGGTCATTTTTGGACAAGATTTTCTGCTCATTTGGTTCTTCCCCAGGCAACCACAAATTACCACATTCCATGTGGGTTTCTAGCGCAGTGCAATCACCACTATTTTTCACACATTTTTCGTTGCCTGGGTACTCAGTTTTGCTGGGAGAATTTTTGTGAATCTTCTACCAAATGCTGGCAGCTTGAAATCCCTATCTCATTTGTTTTGCTATTTGGGACAAAAACTGCTACCAAATGCTTTCTAAAATCCTTCGCATAGTCATATGAATATAAGCGGGTGGCGTGTTCGGAAATTTTGACAAGCTAGGAGACGCTAGGACTAGTCATAATAGGGCAAAAGCACCATATTAGGAACATTTGGTAAAAAAATTGTCCGAATACGGGATCAGTTCTATATGGATTGATTACAGGATCAATGTCCACGTTAGCTTGTCTCACACAGTCCCATCAGCGTGTATGGTCAGCTTGCCTAGTTCCATCACATTTTCATTCGAGACTCAGCAACGATAAAACAAATCGAAACTCTACAACTTGTCTTAGCATCAATATTATTAGAAAATCGACACATAAAAATCGAGTAACGAAAGAGAAGATAGATTTAATACGGTGATTTATCTTGGTTCATCTAAAATGTAAGCTACTTCTAGTTTGTATTATATTCACCTCACCACACACTCGTTACAATTTACTCGCTTTATAAGGAAATATAAATAAGATTTAAAAAAATCCTAACACCAATTATTCATGAGCTCAAGTCCAAACTATTTAGTAAAAGAAAATTATAATATGTTAGAGGTCTATAACAGTCATAGGCCTCTACGAGGTCGGGGCGCTGCCTCCGTACCCCAGCCGAGGCGGTTCCCCTAGACCCTCGCCCGTTCACCTAGGAGCGAGACTCCAATTGTCCTTATGTTAATCCCGCTAATAAATACCTCATTAATATTTAAAGTATGAATCATACCCAACAAATAGGGGTGTGCAAAAAACTGGTTCGATTGCCCTATGTAACACCCCGTATATATCCGGTAATGTTATCATACTATCGTATTAAGTTGCGCTTAATTAAAAATACAGAATATCTTTTTCTTTTCAATTATGAAGTCATTATCATTACCAACTTGCTTACTAATCAATTAATAAAAACGCTGCCTGTATGTAATTGCAATAAAATAGCTAACTAAAATACCTCATTAAATAAATAAGTCTCTAGTCACGGAATTACGACACGTAGACCGGACCAACTATCAATTTATACAACTCAGTTCAAAGTACTAACATAAAGTGACATGGACAAACCCCATGCTCACACAAATAAGACAACAAAGCCTAACATCAGTCTCAACATTAACAACATAATAATAAAGATGCGAAAAACATAAACATCATCCAATCCAGTCATGCTATCATCAAGGCAGTAATAACAATAATCATCAATCAAGCTCTGGCCTCTTGCCGCCAGAGACATCAGCCCACATACTATCTGAACCTGAAATAAGCATTCCCCAAACGTAGGGTGAGATCTCTAAACAAGAAATCTCAGTAAGACAAGGGGTCCTCAAGGATCTTCCACCCTAAGCTCACTTACATGTGCAATATAAGTTTAAAAGCAGTTCATCATCATCAGTTCTAAAGCAATGTAATGTAGCAGATAATCATGTCATGTGTGTCAATATTATTCTACTGGTCAGAGAAATGCAGGAATACGTCTATCTTCTACATTTAGTGCAAGACGCCACTTGCATCCACCTCGGATCACCGTATTGTATAACGCCACATACTCAGGCTTACCGTCAAGATGGAAAGTTCAATCAACATTTCATATGTTCAAAAGCATGTAACACAACATGCATATACTATATCCCCATGGAACATGGTGGAACCACAACATGGCTAAACCGAGGACACGAAAGATTACCTTGCAAGCTAACACCCAAAGCCAAGAGTCCACAGCTCAAAGTCCAAACACAGCAGAATCACAATCTGTTATGGACCAACACTATATCAATAATTATGCACCTCAAGCATACAACTTAAAGACAACGTTTTTCCTTTACGTTTTACGTCTTAAGGCTCCATACCAAGCCATAAGCCCTTAATCACTTGATTCTGACTTAGTTTAATTAAAACAAAAGTTCAACTTCATCAATCTAGGGTCCCCAAACCCCCAATAGCCTACTGTCCTCACAGCACAGCTACTGTTCTTCGAAATCCCAGAATATCCGGATATTCCTCGGGTACATATCCGGATATGCAATATCCGGATATCTCACTGACCATATCCGGATATACAATATCCGGATATCCAGATCCCCATATCCGGATATTCAATATCCGGATACCATATCTGGATATCCAATATTCGGATACCATATCCGGATATCAAATATCCGGATACCATATCCGAATATCTAATATTTGGATATCTGTTCGACATATATCCGGATATTTCACGGCAGAATGCAGTTTCTGCATTTCGTGAAGATATCCTTCCAAGGTTCCATTTTTAACACTTCAAAACGTTAAAGCATGCATTTTTATACCCTCTTAGGTTAACATTTCAGTTGGTTACTTAACTCATTTACATGCAAAGACTTCACCTTTAAGCAACAAAACCCATGATCAAAGATTGAACAACTCACCAAAGGTTCAAAACAGAGGCAAAAATTGTTCTTGGAGCTCACCACCAACTCCAAAGGTTCTGACTTGAACACAAAACGAAAATACACTACAAACTTGATCCTTTATGCCAAAAGGTGGCTTCTTGAAGCTCAAGAAACCAAGAACAAGGCCTCACAACCCAAACTCAGAACACACAGCCCCAAAAATGACCCACACTCAGCAAGCATGAACTCAAAATGCTTCACCACTTCCTCACAATGCTCACAAGCTTAGTGTTTATAACTCTCAAGAAGAAAACTCACAACAAAGGTGACTTCTTGGTCCCTTTCATGAGCAAAGGCCAAGACTTTCGAGAGGAGAAGAGAAGGCTGAAGAGGAATCAGCAAAAGACTCACGTAGAGGCTGAGTATGGCCTAGGGCTTTGTGCCTAAAGTTGTATAAATAGGCCTCAAGGCCACTAACGCGCAGTATAATAGGACCCGACACGAAATTTTCGTGTTAGTCAATCCGTTTAATAAATGGGTCGTGTAAAAATATAACACGAAAATATCACGGGTCAACCCGTGAACCCGCTCTGACCCGCAAATATAATTTTTTTTTATTTTTTCAAGCTTATTATGGTAATTTTATTGAATGATATAAAAAAAATATACACTCTAGGTTTCTTTTTATTGAAGATTTTTTTTTTTTATATTGCAATCAGATTTGGTGCTTTTTTGGGGCGAGTCGTGTAATAAACGGATCACACTTATATTATAAGATTTTTCGGGTCGTGTCGTGTCAACCCGCAGAAAAAGTGGGTCGTGTTCGGGTTGAGAATTTTGACACTAATGATTAATCGGGTCGTGTTCGGGTTGAATCTATTCGTGTTCGTGTCAGACACAGGTCGACCCGAACCCGACCCACGAACACGATTTGCCACCCCTACAGTATAAGCATTAATAGCTACGCAAAAGATTTTAATCCCAAACTTTGGAATCTTAACCTACTCAATTTTACAAGAATTTTCATATTTTTATTTTATTTTTAGGAGCACTTTTTCGGTACGCGCTTTTCCATAGCCAGTATCAGTTCTGGCATCAGATCTCATTATTTTGACTTGAAACTCGTTTTACAAGTCCTACATATTATTATAGTAATTATCATGCACTCATTATAATTTTCCGGATACTTTTTCGGTACACATTTATACCGACTATCAAAACCGGTATCTGCACTTTTCTTCCGAAAAGCGACTTTCAGCATTCTTACCCACTAATTATAATTATTAAAGCCTCATAATAATTTTTAGGGTCAATTATGGAATTATTTCCTAATTATCACAACTAAATCATTAAATACCTTAATTAGCGGTGCAGGTTCTTACACCCTATCCTTGATATGACCTTGACCTGACCTATAAATACCTATTTTTTTAACTAGGTTTGAATACTCACCCACTTTTATTTGGGTCAATTTTAGACCTGAATTATTTTAATAATAATCTATTGACCCAAAACTTGACCCACACCCATTATGTGAAAAAGATTTACAATTACGTTAAAAGAAAGTTTTAACGTAAAATAATTACGTCAAAATTTTTTACGGAAAATATCTCTATCAAAATTTTTGACGAAAAATGTTTTAATTAGAATTTGTGACTAGAAACATTTCTGTAAAAAAAGTTGACGGAAAAAATATTTTGTCAAATTTTTTTACAGAATCTGAATTTGGTCAAAATACTTCACACAAAAAAATATTTATCAAAAATTTCGACGAAACACATTTCCATCGAAATTTTTTGACGAAAAAAAATTTCATCAATATTCTTAACCGAATTCAAATTTCGGCGAAAGTTTTCGACGAGAATATTTTTGTTAAATTTTTTGACAAAAAAAAATTATGTTGAGATTTTTAGCGAAACACATTTCCATCAAAATTTTCAACGGAACACATTTCTGTCAAAAATTTTCTTAAAAATTTTGACGGAAAAAATCTTCTGTCAAAATTCTTTAGAGAATTTAAATTTCGTCGAAAGTTTCGAATGAAACATTTACCTCAAACCAATTTCCGTCAAAATTTTTGTCAAAACACATTCCCATCGAAATTTTGAACGTAAAATATTCCGCCAAAATTTTTGACGAAATTCTTTTTTTGTTTAAAACATTTTATGGAGGAAATCATTTTCGTCAAAACTTTAGAGGGAAACTAAATTTCGTCGCACATTTCGATAGAAAATTTATTTCTGTAAAAAATTTCATTAGAGAAAAATTTCCGTCGCTTCTCGACAAAAAAGTATTCCGACGAAAAAATAATTTTGTGACGATATTTTCGTCGTTTGCAACGTAATTTTATAATATATCATTGTTAAAATTAGTTATTTGTCATCTTAAGATGGGAGGAGCGTTCTCTCATCCTTTACTTTTCATTAATTTTCACTAATTTTGCTTCACATGTGGAGGGGCTTAAAATTACATTCCTTTATTTATTCAACAAATATCAAATTTATTATAAAATTTATATATTTTAAAACAAATAAATAATTAAATTACATGAGTTTAAAAAATAAATCAATAACTATAAAAAAAATCAAATTAAAATCATGTTTTGAAATCAAGTCAAAAACGGGTTAGGTCGGATTTGACCCACTTCAAAAATCAAGTCAGAACCACTTTAGAAACCAATTCAGGTCAGATCCAACCCGATTCTGA
The DNA here is from genome assembly GCA_032173675.1 of Gastrolobium villosum. Taxonomy (NCBI): domain Eukaryota; kingdom Viridiplantae; phylum Streptophyta; class Magnoliopsida; order Fabales; family Fabaceae; genus Gastrolobium; species Gastrolobium villosum. The sequence goes on from JAVKPL010012665.1 coordinate 21,818, forward strand.
ACTAGTTCAGAAAAATCCAAACCAAGTCAGACCTGACTTGGATCAAATTAAAACGGATCGGATCAAAATACCTAACATATAAAAATCAAGTTGGGTCGAGTCAGCACAAAAATCTAATCTAACCTGACCCATGCACACCCTTACCAACAAATATAAAAATTTGAAAGGGAAGGACAAATAAACAATCTTCTCAAACAATCATATAATAATATATTTATAAAAACACAGTAAGTGTTTTTTATCAATTAATGACAAGCAATTTTAATAAAAAGGAGACATATATTTATAAAAACTTTGACACTAAAATGGACACGGTTGTTGTTGCATTCAAGAGTGTTGTCAACATGAAAAAATAAGGGGTATAAGATATGTGGCAGGTTAACGGCGGGAACGAGCGCATTTTTTATGCACTCTGTGTAGGTGCTCCTCCCATTGGCAAGCTCACATGTGGAGAGAAAAAAAAATTCTCCTCCGTACACATAACACAAAAAATACTTAATTTTAATTGGTCTGGACCATTAAATAAGTAGTCGGTCTAGAGCACATTAAATATTTCCGACCGGAACAAAATTGTCACGTTACCCAGGTGCATCGAGATCCGATGCGTATCATCATTTTGATCTAAAATTCTAACTGAGCTTGACCAAGCCACACGCACCAGAGAGCAACAATGAGGTGATTGTTTGTACCGTCACATTTACAGAATATATATATATATATATATATATATACACCTAAATGTCATTCATTCAAATTTTTTTTTTGTTCAAACTGATACAACACCAAGGTCGTTACATGATATAACAACTATAAACAAAATACGTGACGCATTTTCAGTGGTAAGCAAAGCCCAAGAAGCCTATCCAATCAAAATCGCTATACTATGTAGCAACTTTGGATTGGTTTTTTTTTTTCCACCAAGTCGCTACATCAAGTAGCGACTTTATTGTCTATTTTCTAACCAAAGTAGCTACATAGTGTAGCAACTTTGGTTTATTTTTTTAATAAGATATTAAAATATCATTTATCCTAATAATAAAATATTTCTATTAGTGTCGAGATTAAATCATAGGTTAGTTGATATACATTATTTTTCTTATATGAATTAATTAGGTAAATTATATGATAATTAATGTTTTCATTTTATATTTAAAATTAAATAAATAAATGGAATTTTAACATTAGTTTGAATATTATTTTTGCATATATTTTATACAAAATAAAATATCTGCAAAAATAATATTCAAATTAATGTTAAAAAATTTATTTATATTTTTAATTTTAAATATAATACATGTCAACCAACCTATGGTTTAATCCCTACACTAATAGAAAAATTTTAGTATTTTATTAAAAAATAAACCAAAGTAGCTACACTATATAGGTACTTTGGTTAGGGAAAATAAATAAAACAAAGTCGCTACCTAATGCATCGATTGAAAAAAAAAAAACTGACCAAAGTCGCTACACCATGTAGCGACTTTGACCACTTAGGCTACACAAACACTCCACGTGTCAGAGACCAACCCAAAGTCGTTACAGTGTAACGACTTCGGATGAACACCTTCTCAGGCTGTGCTGACCACTGAAAATGCACCATGTGTTATGTTTATGCTCGCTATATCATGTAGCAACTTTGGTGTCGCGGCAGTTTGGAAAAAAATTTCGGGTGTGTGGCATTCAGGTATTTTATATTTGTAAATGTGGTAGTACGGTCAATGTCCCCAACAATTGCCTCAGCATTTGTCAAGCTCGATGATTCCCCAATGTTTCAGGAGCATGTTATCTCTCTTCTTCTTTTTTCTGTGATTTTATTCTAATCGTTCTTTTCCTTCTTCTTAATTCCATTTTCGGATCACTCTTTTGCAATCTAATTAGTTGTTGCATCATGCTTCTCTTCATATTTGGTTTAGTAACTGTTATGGACCAAAATATAAGGTCTATATCCCAAAAACTTAACATCATATCAGTGACGGATAGAAAGATCAAAAACTTAATCCCATTAAAAAATAAGGTCACAACAATCTCATAACAAGACAATTGGAGGCCCAACCAGGTAACTCACTATAAATAGGAGTCACCATCATCAGGTACACACTTTTGGCTCATTTTTACTTTTGTCATCACTGTGCATACATACCCTCCTTGGCTAAGCGTCGTATTGTTCAGTGAGTGCACAGTGATCCATACACTCTTGCGGTATCTCTCTTATAGATACTAATCTTTAGATTGGGTTTGAAAATGATGACATAAATGCTGCTTCAAGTGAGTAATCCCATGATTATCACTACCTGTGATGACAATATCATCCACATATACCTCCAAGTAGATAGACTCCGTAGCTGAATGATGATAAAACAGATAATGATTCCGAGTTATACCAAATTGTTGAACAACAATGCTAAATTTGTCAAATCAAGCTCTTGAAGCTTGCTTGAGACCATATAGAGACTTGCAGAAGACAACAAACAAGACCTAACTCTGTTTGAGCAACAAATCCAGTAGGTTGCTCCATATAAACTTCCTCCGCAAGATTACTATGAAGAAAATCATTCTTAATATCAAGGTGATAAAGAAGCCAATGATGAATAATAGTCATGGCAATAAAGAGGCAAATAATAAATATCTTTGCCACAAAAGAAAAAGTTTCATTAAAATCCAATCCAAACATTTATTGTCGACATAACAGGTTTTGAACCCGTTGGATCCACCAGTGGATCCTTATCTTATTGTGTCAGATAATGAATCTTGGACGTTGCATCATGTGGCGAAAAATGTTCCGTTAAGCCCAATTGCAAAATTTTATCTATGAGAGATTGGAAATATTTTAGAAAACATGGCATTTGAATATATAATTTTCAAAATCATTTGTGTCTTCACCTAACTGTGTATTTAATCTTTTGGGAGAGTTGGTTGCTTAATATATTTTAAGAGACTATGATCTAATGATTCAGAATCTGATTAAAAAAAAGTTAAAATTTCACTACATGGTAAATAAATGAAAAGAAATAAACTTGTATGTTATTCATTATTCAAAGGGTTTTATTTTTCTCATGTTGCATGAGACAAGTTGTCTCATGCAACACATAAAAGATGAGTGGGACCCATTTTTTATTTTCTCTCTCTTTCTTTTTAGTGGGTCCCACTCACTTTTTGTGTGTTGCATGAGACAACTTGTTTCATACAACATAAGAAAAATAAAACCCTTATTCAAAACTCGGAGGATTTTTGGGAAGCGTGTCGAAGGATATAAAAAATAATAATAATAATCCATGTGTGGCTCTTTGACCTATTTGGGATTTTTATCTCTTTAATTTATCAATGTAGTATTTGGTTCACGGTATTTACTAATTGGGGTTATTGAGTGACGCGAAGGGGACCTGGTGTCACTGAGTGCCGCACACCTCTCCCTGCATCTCTCACATTTCTTTCATTTTTTATTTTATTTTTTTCAATTGAGTGACGCCCACCTCCCTTAAGGAAATCACACGATTATGCCAAGTGGCATAATCCTGTTAGTCCCGTTACCGTAAAACTTCAGAAGGCCATAACTTTTGACTCAGGTATCCAAATTAAATGATTTTTTTATTTCACATAATTTTTCGAGATCTACGCAATGACACCTCATTTGGCAATATTTTGTCTCTCACAAACATAATTCAAATTTGTAAAAAAAAATGGAACTATTGTTGTAAAGTTGAACTATGTTAATGAAAGATAAAATATGTCAAATAGATGTCATTGCGTAAATCTCGAAAAGTTATGTGAAATAAAGAAAATCATCTGATTTGGATACTCGGGTTAAAAGTTATGGTCTTCCGAAATTTTACGGTAACGGGACAAACGAGATTGTGTCACTTGCACAATCGTGTGAATTCCCTAGGGAGGGGGCGTCACTCAATTAAAAATAAATAAATAATAATAAAAGAAGTGTGAGCCTCCATTGGTAAATACCATGAACCAAATACCTATTGATAAAATAAAATCCCAACAAACCCAATGGGTCAAAGAGCCCTCCATGTGCCTCTCCTAATGTCTCAAGGTTCTGGCATAGCAAGTTTTCTGGATAACTGATCAAGATGTCATTGTTTACCAACTTTTTTACCTAAGTGCCACGTGAACAGTGTTATTTCTCAATATGCCACGGGGGCAAGTTCGCTTCTGACACAGGCGAACTCGGTTTGTTGACGTATCACATTTTTAGTGGATAACAAGTATCAAATTTTAAATAAAAAAAAAATGAAGGTCGCCTACATGGTAGGCGAACTTAGTTAAAAACAAAGGTCGCCTGTGTCAGAAGCGAACTCTGACACCACCAGCTTCCTGACATATCATCATGCATAATTCGCTACTGCTGCAAGCGACCTTTCCTGTGTGGCAGCTTGGAAAATTAATTCAAGAGCGTGGCATTTAGGTAAATTTGTGTGACAACAGTGGCACAATGGTCACTGTTCCAGGTTTTGTGACCAATCTTTTTCTCCTTCCTGGTCTCTTTCATTTATTTAGTCGGATTGACCTTATGAACCCCATAAAATAGCCAAAACCAACGTTACGATTTCGGATTACAATTTGAGCCTTTGATTATTGACAAGATAAATCTAAAATGATCTCTCTCTTTTTTGCCTTGTGACTATATATTAGTGACGCTCCGATTTTTACCGATTCCATGAATTTTTTTTTCCTTTTCCACCAACTATTATTGACGACGATAAACAATTAATATGTTGTTTTAACTCTCAAGAAATTTGTGACTATATAATTTAGTGATGGTCCGATTTTTACCCATTCCATGAATTTTTTTTCCTTTTCCACCAACTATTCTTGACGACGATAACCAATTAATATGTTGTTTCAAGTCACAAGAAATATATAAGACCGAGTAATCCTACCAAATATTTAATTTAGCTCTTAAGTCTTCCAATTGTATCCGCGGTATTTCGAGAAATGCTGAGTACACCATTTGGTCGAGGTAATACTGAAGCATTTGTGTTGACTTAATTGTGAAAGCATCATAACTAGTGTAGGCTTTGAAAAAGCACGCATGTAGTTGCTATAGAATGGTTCCTCCATCAAATATATAATTAATTACCGTAAAGATAAACTGCAAACTAATTCAATGGCTCCTCTCTATAAAAGGTAAGCTTCCCATGCAACAAAACTCAATTCTCATAAACAATTACATACACAGAATCATTAGAGAGTAGAGCTGAGAGAGAGATAAAATAATGACCAAAACATTTCTTTTTCCAAGTTCAAAAAGGTTTAGTCTAGGCATTTTCCCCCTTTATCACTCTATAAATTAGCTTCACTTTAGACCAAATGCCACATAACTGAAGTAACTCCATTCAACAAATTCTGATACAACAATGAAGACTATCCACCTCTCTAACAAGTCATGTTGCTCTTGGTTCTTCCTTGGCCTATTTACTATCATTGCTTCCCTTGCTTCAGCTACAGAGACTCAATACCATCAATTTGTAGTAAGTGCTTGTTTAATGATTACACAATATTTGCTATCAGTTTTCAAGTATGGTTTTTAGCAATACGTAATTATAATAACTTCACTTATTGGTCAAAATAGGTTCAAACTACTCCAGTGAAGAGGCTGTGCAGAACCCACAACATACTCACTGTAAATGGGCAGTTTCCAGGCCCAACAATAGAAACTAGAAATGGAGATTCTCTTGTAATCAAAGTAGTAAATGCTGGACCCTACAACATCTCCATCCACTGGTAAATAGCATATTCATTCATCCTCACATAAATTTCATGCTATAACATTATACCCTTCTGTCAGAACAATTTCAATAAGAGTAAGACTATTCTCTAGGCTGTAAAATTAAACAAGTAGAAAGAACAGGATGCAATTCACTATGCTAATGATGCATGCTTGAAATCCATCTTCCTCACAATCTTATGTGACTCGTGCAACAGGCACGGATTAAGGATGCTGAGAAATCCATGGGCAGATGGGCCTACTTATGTGACTCAGTGTCCAATCCAACCAGGTGGAAGTTACACATACCGCTTTACAATCCAAAACCAGGAAGGGACACTATGGTGGCATGCTCACACCGGCTTCCTTAGAGCCACTGTCTATGGAGCTTTCATCATTTATCCAAAATTGGGTTCTCCTTATCCTTTCTCTATGCCCATGAAAGAATTTCCCATCCTTCTTGGTACAACTCTAAAACCATCACTTATTCTGCTCAAATCACTTTTATAATTTCGTTTGCACATTAATCAAACCTTTCCCTCTTCACTTGTTATGAAGCAATGACAGAATAATAACAGATTTTATTGTGATGATGCTCATACAGGGGAATGGTTTGATAGGGATCCGATGCTTCTCTTAAGGCAGGCACAGTTTACAGGAGCAGCTCCAAATGTATCTGTTGCATACACCATAAATGGTCAACCTGGAGATCTCTACAGATGTTCCAGTCAAGGTTTAGAATTACTCTAGAGTCATAGCTTCCATGCTGATTTTCCTTTTCTTATGATTGAAAATGATATAACAAAAATTTACAATGCAGAAACTGTACGTATTCCAGTAGATGCTGGCGAGACAATTCTTTTGAGAATTATAAACAGTGCACTTAATCGAGAACTCTTCTTTGCAATTGCCAACCACAGAATGACAGTGGTTGCTACAGATGCTGCTTATAGCAAGCCTTTCAACACTCAAGTCCTCATGATAGGACCTGGTCAAACAATCAATGTCCTGGTCACTGCTGATCAAACCCCAGGTCTATACTACATGGCAGCACGTGCATATCAAACAGCCATGAATGCTTCATTTAGCAACACAACCACCACTGCAATCCTTGCATACAAATCTGCTAGCTGCAGTGAAAAAAATGGACAACAGTCTACAAGACCAACATTGCCAGTTTTGCCAGCCTTCAATGACACAGCCACTGCAGCTGCATTCACAGCTGGGATCAGGGGTCTTTCAAATTATAAAGTCTTCACAAATGTTGATGTGAGCCTAAATTTCATAGTGGGGTTGGGATTAATCAAGTGCAAAAATCCTAATAGTCCAAGGTGTCAAGCACCAAATGGAACCCGGTTAACAGCCAGCATAAACAATGTTTCTCTTGTACTCCCAACAACCACATCCTTAATGCAAGCCTACTATGATGGTACTCCTGGTGTCTTCACCACAGATTTTCCTCCTGTTCCCCCTCTACAATTCAATTATACTGGCAATGTGCCCCGGGGGCTATGGACACCTTCACGAGGAACTAAACTTTTAAAGTTGAAGTATGGTTCAAATGTGCAAATTGTTTTCCAGGATACCAGCATAGTAACAACAGAGGACCACCCTATGCATGTTCATGGGTTCCACTTCTTTGTAGTTGGTGCAGGTTTTGGTAACTTCAACCCAGCAACAGATCCTGCAAAGTTTAACCTTGTAGACCCACCTGTAAAGAACACCATAGGAACTCCTCCCGGAGGATGGGTGGCCATTCGTTTTGTTGCTGATAATCCAGGTAACATACTACTCTTATTCTCTGTCTTGCAGAGTGTGTATATGGCTTAGCATTGCATACTAACCAATTACTTGTGATTTTTCATTTACTGTTGCAAATCAGGAATTTGGTTCGTGCATTGTCACATAGACTCGCATCTGAATTGGGGTCTTGCAAATGCACTTTTGGTTGAAAATGGAGTTGGCCCATCACAATCAGTGATACCCCCACCACCAGATCTGCCCCAATGTTAAGATCAAGACATCATCATTAGTCATGAATTTTATGTTCCTCAATTATTGGCATTCTGTCTTACGAGGTCTTGAAATATTTTGCCAAGTAGGCGGCAGTATTGTTCTGTGCTGTTTCAAGGTCCAGAATTGGACTATGCCAGTTATGTTAGGTTTTTTTTTTTTTTTTTTGGGTACACATGTTTTTCTTGATTGGGTGTAAGTGTTATCTCTTTTAGAAGAAAAATAAAATCGGGTCTTATCCAATATTAGGTAAATGCTATCACCATACGCGCACATACTTACTCTGGCTGTCTCCCACCGCGCTTATATATTTTATAATAACCTTGATCAACCAATATCAAACACAAATAAACGAATTCATAAGCCCCATGAAAAGTTTAAATGCTTTCCTATAACTAAAATCCTTCGCATGGAGGGTGGTGAGTTCGGAAATTTTGACGAACTAGGAGAAGCTAGGACAAGTCATAATAGCCTGCGATTTGCGGAACATGACAGTGGTCTGAAACTTGAAAGGGGTTTTGTGCAAGTGTTTTATAAAATTACGTTGTGTGATTGGTTATGTCATATAATGTTGTTTGGTGACGTTAAATGATAGAATACAAACCCTTTATTAAAAAGTAATTATTTGTGCAAGAGTCCTCATGAGTTACATGTCAGCCATTGATTTCGGGGCAGAAACGGAACGGGATATGGATGGTAGAAATATAAATCATTGAAATGTAAAAATTTTGTTATACAAAATTATATATACACACACGCATGTAAAAAAATCACATAAGTCACTACTTAAAATTTAATAAATAATTTTATATTTAAAAAATAAAAACCACATAATTATATAAGTCATAAGTCCAAAAATAAAAATAAAGAATTTAAAAACTCATACAACCAAGTTTCAAAGTAGAAAATGAGCAAAATAGCATAATACACACTTACCACTATCGCTTTTGCTTAATAGAAGGTTTTGGTGGAGAACATCTTTCACATAGCACGTACAATTGTCGTTTAAAAATTTACATCTGAAATTTTTGACTTTTTAATTTTTGCTTCGTATGCATAGAATAGGAAACGAAGGGCCGGCTTGGCTAAGCATGCTTATCGTGATGTTCAAGGTTTCGGCTTCGACTCGGCCTCCCCGCAAAAATAGGGTAAGGCTTGATTCATATATCCTTCCCCAAACACTCACGAGTGGGTATTGAATTAGGTTGGCCCTTTATGCATAGCACAGGAAACAAGAGATTTTTATTGGATTGCCGCACCCAATCAATGGTGCGACAGTAGCACAATAGAAATTTCGGGTTTGGTGATCGTATCACCAGTGCCGTAGGAGGTAGGAGACAGGCAGCACCAAGAACTGCAGTGGATTCAAAATCTTTTAAGAGTTTGATTTGAGTTAGATAATTAGAAGATATAATGGAAATTGCTGCCCACTTTGATTTGGGGAAATTGAGAAATAGGATTTTTTTTTTAAATTAAAAATAAAATTAGGTCATGGATTAAAAGTTAGCTCGATTCAATTTTTGAGTTTAAGTAAAAACGTGGGTTTTTATTATTTTTGTATTTGTTTTCCTTATTTTTATCCATTTTTACTAAAAATCGTTTTTACTTACAGAATTTTTATGCTCGTTTTAATCATCAGTGGCAGGAAATATGAGAGAAATAAGATAAGGGGTACTCTTAATCATTCAGTCTAAACTCTCTATTTTTATTTTTTTTTTTTTATTTTTTTTACGGTACTAAAAAAAAAACTCTCTTTTTTTTCTTTTTTGTAACAAATGGAGTGCTTACACCCAAGATAACTACCCCAACATATGGTTGAAAACAATGGAGTCCTTAAGATCATCATCTAACAAATTCCTAATCCCTGCGGGAAGAGATTGGAACTCTTCATTCCTAAACTCATTTATTATCATTTTTTATATATAGATATCAAATTTTATTTCATCTGATACTTGATTTGGGCAAAAGTGTATTGTTTTAAGATTTTTTTTGTGACAAGAGGATGGGTCTAAGTGGGCTGGCTTGGTCTACAGCCTAACTTATGTCAGGAAATTTCTGTGATATAATAACGTGATTGAGATTTTAGAAAATTAGTTAAATTTAAAAATTAATAAATGATTTTACCCCCAAAAAAACACACTGACATGACAGCCAAGATTACTCAAATAGTTGAATTTCTTATGGATAAATTAAAAAAGATATTAAAAAAATATAGCAAACAAACATGAAAAGCATTTAAAATAATTTTTTTATTAAAAAATAACAATTGTTTTCCTAATAGATAAGCACGTATGGTTCCTTTCCAAGCCTTCTATACTATAATTATTATTTTATTTGCTGAAAGCAAATGGTGTATATAATAGGAGTAAGACCCGAGAGAGCCCACAAGGCCACAAATATGATGGCCCATAGTACAAATTATCTGCCAATAGTGGGGCCTAGAAATCACAATCGGACCCAACAAACTGTTTTGCATGAGGCCCATAACGAATGAATTTCAACCAATCAACTTTGCTTTGAGTTGACGCTAGAAAGGATCGGAGTGGGAATTCAAGATAAAGCAGCTTAACTCTCACTTCTTCTTTTTTTAACTTTAGCCGCCAGATGTAAGGGAACAGAATTAAATGACTCCGTTTATTGCAAGAAACTGCTTAAAAATAAAAAATCGGTACGTAACAATATTAGAAAGCATGTCATCTGCGTAATCTTAAGGAGAGAGATTTTGGAAAAGAATATGTTGTTTTCCAAACAAAAATGACACAACCACGAACACATGGATTAATTTATAAGGGTTTTTTTAATTTAACCAGTAATTTTGAGTTTGACTCCTTATTTTAAAATAAATTAAATGAGTATACAACATATTATATTTTGAGCATGGTTCACAAGATTATTAGCTTATTTAAGCCTATTAAAAATTAAAAAACTAAATAATATTATTTTATTAATTAAAATTATTCAAATATTTTTTTAATTTAAATAATAATAATAATATGATCTAGGTCAATATATTGATTTGTAGGCTATGACCTGTTTTCTAAACTAGTTTTTTTTTTTAAGCTTGAACCTATTCTATTTTAATAAATATATTACGCCAAATATATTTCCACCCATGAGTGGAACGGTGTGTATGATAACATAATCAAAATCTTTGATGTGTTTCATCTTCCGATTATATATTGCCACATAATAGACGACGTACGCGATTATTTGAGGCAAGTTGGTTTCTTATACGTGCCGCCTTCGGAACCAGGAGATGTGTATAATTAAATGATATTATTAAATTATAATTACTTTAATATATTTAAAATGTTTTATATTGTGTTTCATATTGATCATGCATTGGTCACCGCAGGTGCCCAATGGCGGACCTAGGAATTATTATGACAGGGGACAAAAAAATTTATATTAACTCATCTATTCAATAACCACTAACATTCCAATTCATTTTGACCAATGTTTCAACGTTAAACCAGAATTCAATTAGCTATTAAATTTGTTGTTGAATCGCAGATAAACTAAATAATAATCAAACTAAAATATAACCGAACTGACCACTAAAACTAGCCGGTCTAGTTCAGTTTTTTAAATATTTTTCCTTTTTGACTATCTAATTCTAATTGAATAGCATTTTCCTTGAACAATATAAAATTTAGATTTTCGTTTCTATCCTCATAATTCCTCTACATGTCAAAGGAAGAAAAGTGTTTGTCTACAGTGTTGAGAGTTTCTTGATCAATTTCAGTGGTACAATCAATTTTGGTAAAGAATAATCCAATTCATTTGCTAGTTCCACATCATTTTCAGAACTTTGATTCTTATGCATTTCATTGTCTTTAGGTTCTATCATGCTAGAGCCTTCATCCGAATTGAAGAGTTGGAATTTTATCTCCAAGCATGACTTCAAATCCTCCTGACTTCGTGCTTTATTAATTTTATCCATAAGATCATTTATAGCTGATAACCTTTCGGTCCACTTTCCCCTTTTTGAAGCTTCATCACCTTCTTTATCAAGTGGTTCGTTGATGTCGGGACAATGACAATATTGCCACTTTTTAGGCAAAAAATTACCGATTTGCCACGTCAGGAATAAAATTTGCCAAAATGCCACGTCTCAATCTCGTTGGTCTGACAAGCTAGAAAGGACTGGACACGTGGCAGCGTCTGAATGGTCAACCATTCTAGCTGAGCAGCCCAGCTAGAATGACAGAATGCTGACACGTGGCAAAAGTACAGGCATCCTGTACTTGTGCAAAGAATGTCTGTACTTTTGCCACGTGTCAGCATTCTGTCATTCTAGCTGGGCTGCTCAGCTAGAATGGTTGATCATTCAGACGCTGCCACGTGTCCAGTCCATTCTAGCTTGTCAGACCAGCGAGATTGAGACGTGGCATTTTGGCAAAAAAAATTCCTGACGTGGCAATCTGGTGAATTTTTATTAAAGGGGTGTCAGTTTGGTCAATGTCCTGTTGATGTCACCATCTACGATTTGTTGTACTTTCATTCTCACACCATCATTTCTCGACGAGTTTGATCTTAACTGCATCATCATTATCTCATTATTCTCTAGAGTAAGATTAGAGTCCGATGTAGAGGAAACATTGTCATCTGAAGACTTCACGGTTAATACTTCTAGAAAATCTACATTCTGCATGTATCGGTCAAAAGCTTCTTTTCCATTTCAATACTTATCTCCTTGTGTTCCTTTAACATGGAAAATCTTCATTCGTTGATAGCTACAGCATCCTGTAATCATTTATAATGCTATTACTTTTGCACAATGTTAAGCTTGCCATGACAAGTTATACACTTAACCAATCACTGTCTAGTCTATATATTGTGTCTACCTTTCTAGTCTAGTGTTGCGACTTGCCCAGGAATTTGTTTTCCTACATGCAGGAATTTTAAATATATAATTTTTAGGGGGGAAGGGGCCACCCCTAGCCCCCCCATGTAGGTCCGCCCTTGTAATGGTGCCCATACACAGACAAAGGACTGATGCACATGACAGCTACAACAAGAACTGGAGCGCACAATTCTTGAATCTCCATCCAAAATGAGACCTTCGATACCATAATATTATTCTTCCACTGTGGTACACAAATTAACATCATTAAGGATTCACGATTGAAACTCATTTTTGGAAGTTGTGGGTAAAATGGTGACTAGAATTGTAACAAAATTATACTATAGGGACCAAAGCATGGTAGTTCAGTTGGCACTAGAGAGCCGAGTAGGTTGAGGTGAGAGCATGTGTTCGATTTTTCCCGGTACCGTCTTTGGGAGGTCAGGACCCATCCCGAATTGGACTAGTCACAAAGCGATGAATTGATGGGAATATTTGAATATATATATATATATATATATATATATATATATATATATAGGATCATTTGACTCTGGTGTCAAATTTTAAGTTTGACACCTCATCTGAGAGCCATTGGATAAAAAAAGATCAATGGTATCACATGCTTACAAATCAGAGTCGTTGATCTTTTTTGATCCAAAGACTCTCAAAACCGGTGTCAAATTTAAAGTTTGACACCTCTTCTAAGAGCCGTTAGATATAAAAAAAAAGATCAACGTTGATATTTTTTTATCTAACGGCTCTTATATGAGGTGTCAAACTTCAAATTTGACACTGGTGTAAAAGGATCTTACTCTCTCTCTATATATATATATATATATATATATATATATAGTAAAATCATTTCTGCAGCCGTTGTACGTACAGCAACGACAGGTGTATGGTTATGTTATGATTCCCCTCATTTAATGCTTTCATCCTTTGTATGGTTATGATTCCATGCATTTAATGCTTTTAAGTATATATATGACAAGTATTTGATTGCTGCACATACAGCAGCGGCAGAAATATAAATTTCTATATATATATATATATATATATATATATATATATATATATATATATATATGGAGAAAATGTTTCTGCAGTTAATGCAGATAAATTATCTGCATTTATTCCCAAAATGACGTGTTTTTGGTATTGAAATCTAAAAAATTATAAATATAAAGACTATTATAACCCTGAAATAAATTAAAATTACAAAAATACTACGATTTCCGTCTCAAACGACGTCGTATTGGGTTTACTGTAGATAACTTATCTTCAGAACAAATTCACCATATATATATATATATAGGGATATGATCCGTTTACAAATTTTTTGGAATTTTTTTTACAAATTACACTATATTTTCCCGGGAGAACATAGTGTAGTTTGCAAAAGTTTGTATTCTCCCGGGAGAATATAGTATAGTTTGTATGAGTTTATAAACAAAAAAATTTATAAATATAACCTGCCCTATGTATATATATATATATTGTGTCATGTGGCAATTTCCCGTGAGTCCAGTTGGGTGGAGTAGTAGATCTAGGATGTTAGGTAAAAAGGACAATCAAATTCACCATGTGGCGTAATATATTCAAGATCCGGTGTCAGACACAACAAGTCTTAATTCCTTTGGGCCTAATTGTTGGTCCTTGTCTTATTGTGTGAAGTCTTGAACATTATGCCACGTGGCAAAAATATTCTGCTAATTCTAATAACAAAAGTTTTCTATGCGAGATTGGGGAATTTTTTTGGAAACGTGGTATTTGAATATATAATTTTCAAAGTCGTGCTAAATGAATCGTTATCCCATAAACTAGTCGAAGAACCTCACAAAAAAGTCAAGGAAAGAAAATGAGAGAAGGAAATGGAATTCCCCTGTTTAGACATAAAAATAATTTTAATACAATGATAACAACACCACCTATAATAGCAATGTGGGAAGAAACTAATCGAGATAATCATAAAGGTTGAAATGAGATTATGCATGGCGATGAGATTATTAAAGTGCAAGGTGGTAGGGGCAGTATCATAGCCAGAGTGGAGCGGATATATTGGGGTCATAAATGGGAAATATCTTTTATGGTTCAGGGACCATCCAATAATCTGTGCTCCATCTCACAACATTAATTTTTTCTTTCCGTTTTTATCTTGTTATTTTTTCTCATTTCGACTTTTACCCTTTCATTTACACTAAGGCTTTGTTTGGGAGTTTGGAGGGGAGGGGAAGGAAGGGGATCCAAGGGGGAGAGAGGGGAAGGGAAGGAAGGAAATTGGAGGGTATTCCCTCCCCTTGTTTGGGAGTTAAAAAAATGGTAAGGGAGGAAAATGGAGGATCAATGAGATATTTTTATCATTTTACCCTTTTAAAAAATTAATATAATTATTATATTTTAATGATTCTTATTTATGTAGTTTTCATATTTTAATATTAAGGGTAGATAAGTAATTTTTAATATTTTCCCCTTAAACCCCCCAAATTGGGGGAACTTTAATTTTAAGAAGAAGGAGGATTTTGGAGGGTTTATCAAAATTCCCCAATTCCCTTCCCCCATTTTTTTAAACTCTCAAACAAGGGAAGGACTTACTAAACCCCTCCCCTCCCCTTCCTTCCCCTCCAAAAACCAACTCCCAAACAAAGCCTAAAGGACCACCAAAAGAATGGTGGTCACGGGACACATTAAATAATCTCTCATTGGGGAGATGGTAGTGGCAGTAACTACAATAACAGCCTCGAAAGCAATACTGGTGGCAAACTTGTAATAATGGGTGGGAATGTTGAAATTAAAATTAGGGTAAATTACACATTACCCTCTTGTACTTTGGTCACGTTTCAAAAAATCACCTTGTACTTTATATTGTTGCAATTAACCACCTTACACTATGGATTTAATAAATAAACATATCTGTTAAAATTTCTCTCAACTCGGTTAGTCATCACGTGTGTCAGGTTAAAAGCCTCCATGTTCAAATAATATTTCGGTTCTCTCTTCTCACTTTGGTGTTCTTCTCATCTCACCTCCCTGTTTTCTCACCTTCGTTGTCTTCTCATTTCACCTCTTTGTCTTCTCAAATCTGTTCATACAATAAAAAAAAAAAAATTACACATCGAGCAACTTAGTTCCATGTGAGGCATATGAAACAGATTAAAAAAAAGTATTCTTAGATCTCCAATAGTATTTGGTCGTAAAGAAAGAGCTTGCTTAAGAGATATGGAAGCTCTTTAGACCAGATAGGTAATTTAATAATTACTTATTGGAATATGATAAATCATTACAGGTTACATTGCCAAATAAATTTAATTATTTGAGCAAGTTACTAAAACAATGATTCTTCAGTTAACTATCAATTTTTGGCAGACACTAATATGATGCAGTGATCTTACATTGCTCAATCCTATCATCCATATTGGCTACACAATTGAGGTCAGTGGTTCATGAACTTCATTAACAGGAAGTGTACTCTCTCTTTTTTTGGGTACAAAATGAGGGCTAAAGCCCAAAAAAGCAGAAAACTAACTAAGGAGACACTACAGCAGTAAAATTATTGCAGTTTCTGCGATCTTCCCTTATTTTAAGAAGCAGTCCTTCAGGAGCGTAATTCAACCTGAGAAAATTTGAATTCCCTTAGACCAAGAAGTGTACTCTTAAAGCAAGATAACCAGATTATTGTGTGTTAGATAAATGAAGGATAAAAAATAATGACTTTATACATATGCATGGGTACGTTGTGTTGTGTGTTAGATTTCATTCATGATTTAAGGGATAAGGCAGTCAACACAAAACACCTATATGCTAAAAAAATTGATACCATAAAAAAACTCTGCAGAGTTACAACTTGTGCTTGAGCCTAAAAAGAATGATTGTTATGGTGTTATCATTAACAATCATTCTTTTACACATATTATAAAGTCATACAACAGCAAGCTACAGGGCTAAAAAGAAAAAGGCATTCACCACAATCTTAGCAGAATTTTGTTATAGGTGAAATCATCAACCACTATTCAAAGTGCAATATGAATCTCTTCAAAATCATCCAATACATTGAAGCAACAGGGCATTGTAAAGGCCTTCATATAAGTTGTCAATTTACCAAATTACACGATAGCTTAGAAAATTAAAATAAAAACCCAATCTCAAATCTTTAAATCCAATAACATCAACATCAACATCACCTTTATCCCAAATTAATTGGGATCGGTAGTAGATGAACCCACATGAAAGATATAAAATTATTGAAAAAATAAAATAAAAATAAAAATAATAATAATAATAAATATATATATATATATATATATATATATATATATATATAAGTGAAAAAGAAAGAGAGAAGAAGGAGTGGGGGAAATGAAGGGGAAAAGGACTAAAAAGGAACCATCTGGAACTTAGGAATAACCACGTCCTCCAATAACAGATATGAAAAAAAAAAATGAAATGAGAGAGGTTAAGAAAGTTAACTCTAGAGCGAAATATTTAAGGATGCTGGTGAGAACAAAATGGAGGTTTCTTCTATGCGCAGGGATTACTTCCAACGTTCCAAAACCAAGCAAAGCAACCCTCTTGACTAAACGATGGAGGTGAGAATGGTTTAGAGGGCTAGGACACTGTAACCTTTGTAAAAGCTGGGAAATTTTCGAAAGGAAAGGAATTGAGTTAGCAACCAAGTGATAATAGGGGAGAAGCACGTGGTCGACTAACGGAGTTGGGAGAAATTTTAACAGATATGTTTATTTGTTAAAATTACATAGTGTAAGGTGGTTAATTGCAATAATATAAAGTATAAGGTGGTCTTTTGAAATATGACCAAAGTACAAGAGGGTAATGTGTAATTTACCCTTAAAATTATGGTGACAACATCGAAGGAATGGTGAATACAAAGTTTTTGTAGCCAAACAAAATAAATAGATAAATAGTATATATTTAAATACTACCAAATTCTCTTACTACCACTACACTACCACACTATTCACCATTGGATTAGAGGAAAAGTTGAATGAAGAGAGAGAAAAAAAATAACTTTTGAATCCAATGGTGATTAGAGTGGTAGTAGAAAAATTTGGTAGTATGAATATCCTACCTCAAATAGTATATATTTAAAATAGCTATCAGCCGCTTGGCTTGGTACTGAGTCCTAAGGGTTCGGGCTATAAGTTTAAAGGGCTTGAGTTCGAATCCTGTTAAACACATTTTGTGGGTAGCGGAGAAATCCTTATCCTCTCAATCCACGGAAGGGATTAGTCTCATGGGTGAGGAAATCCCTGGATATATCAAAAAAGAAAACGGAACATATATACTGAACATATATACTTTATTTATTTATTATTATTATTATCTACTTCCATGAAAATAATATTAATAATAAAATTGAACATAATATGATACAATGTTCGAACATATTTACACTTTGGGGAGAATGGTCATTGCCTTTCAAAATAAAAACCGAACTTATTATTATTATTATATTATTTACTACCGTTTCACAAAATTTTCTAAATTATTCAAAATAATAAGTATTAAAAAAAAAAAGCAAGGTTATAGTTACGATCTCTTATAACCATGTCTTATCACCGTTGATTTCCGTCAATCAACGGTTATCATTTTTTCAAATTAAACTCATTAATTAATTATTAATTCGTAATAAATGTTAACCGTTGATTGACGGAAATCAACAGTTATAAGATATGGTTGTAAGAGGTTATAAAAAATAAAAAAAAAAAATTATAACTATAACCTTCCTCTTAAAAAAAATATTTCAAAAAATTAAAAAATATTTAGTTTTTATTCTGTAAATAATTAAATAACTATTAAGAAAATTTATTTATAAGATATAACATTATTCCTAGCGAATTACGTGAATCAATTCATCAAAACCAAAGTTCTTTTTTATTTTGATCTCTTCAAGGCAAAAATTCTTGAAACAAAAAAAATCAGCTCAATTTTGTTTTTCTGTTCAAAGTTAGAGTCAAATGAATCTAGAAATCACGATCATTCTCACCAGCATAATCATTTTGGTCTGCCACTCCCCACCACTCCCACTGACACCGCATTGAGCAAATTAATTCCTGCTTGCTGTTGTTATAAGATACGAATATCATTCAATCGTAGCTACCCTTTTTCCAAAGTCAATTACTCCACAAAACAATTTATTGTTTCTGATAATGTAGAAGATAAATTTATTTCCTACATACATATAAAAGTGTATAATTTTTATATATATATATATATATATATATATATATATATATATATATATATATGTATAAATATAATGTATGAAAAATATTAAACTCATAATAATATATGCATATCCCTCCATTTTATATTCAAGACTTGATCAGTAGCACCATTGAAGGTTGAGTTCAAGGTACAGTAGCAACTTTGGAATGGCGTAAATTTTCAAAATCCATTGCCAATTAACAACTATAAACGGCATAAAAAAAACTGTCAAAGACTGACTGTACCGTTAGGTGGGAATTCCTGTTTAACCACATTACCCACTAGTCCACTGAAGATGAAGATAAAGATGAATGATCTACATATATTCTATAATAGATTTGCAATAATAACAATAAACTTGGAGATCTATTGCTAGAAAGTTTGTTCCTCTGTCTCCGTACAACAAGACACCTCTTGTACCCTAAAGTTGATTCAAACTTCTAAATCTTTGAAACAAGCCCTGAATATTATATGGCATCCAAACCGAACATAATGGCCAACCAAATATTATCATTGCATATCTAAATAACACGGAAAAAATAAACGAAAGGGAATAAGAGGATAAAAATTGGGGAGATTCCGAATTTTGAAGGCCAATAACAGCATGATGTTCTACGAGAACTCAAATTACTTAATTAGCATGAGATTATCATTATGAAAAAGAAGATTAGGAGTAAAAAGAGCGGTAGAAAAAAGATTAGATTGAAAAGAAAGGGGGTTTTAAGTTTTGACTGTTTCTTCTTTACATTAACTTTGCTTTTAATGGGAATTTAATAATAATGGAGATTATGACAATTGTTAATAATAGCAGTAGAGAAAAGAAAGCGACGAGACCTGTGACCTGAACCAAGTTGGAAACGAGTCAACATCCACAGAAACTAACACACAATTTATAACAGATGAAAAAGGCCTGCAAAAGTTGCAGTCAAATACTATGGAAACCCTAGCTAGCTCATATAAACTCAAATAGATATAGCTTTCTAGGTCCAACACCCCAAGTGAGACTAGGGTTTCGCTTTTGGACAGATCAGCCCCCATAAGGAGAAAGACTGCAACTCTCAGAACTCACCATTAAAAACCGAACTAACTCATAAATATCTTTTCAGAAAAAAAACCATTAAAAAATTACAGAAGCAACAATAATTCAGGCTTCTTCTCTGTCATCACCAATTATACTGAGAAAGCAGGTCAAGGCATCAGATAGTAACTGGTTTCAAAATATCCTTCACGAACTTTGTAGTAGGTCCCTTCTGGTGAAGAGGCTAGCAAAACTAGATATGTGAACGTCCTGAAAGAATAGGAGGATATATATATTAAACAAGATATTAAAAAATGAAAAACATTTTAGAGCTTAGAACAAGAAGGTATCCTTTGACGTCAGTGTCAAATTTAAAATTTGATACTTTGATAGCCGTCAGATCAATAAAGAAGATCAAAAAAGATTAATGTGTCACATGCTTACAAATTAAAGTCATTATTTTTTATCTAACAACTCTCAGACGAGATAGCAAAGGATCATACCTCGTATGTATATATATATATATATACACACACGTGTGTGTGTGTGTGTGGGGGGATACATAGGAATTTTACTATGTAAATTCAAATATATGGGTACATAGGACTCAACCCAGAATGCTATAATTCTAATAATGATCTAACATACAACCATGAACTATGATCTCGGATATATTATCTAAATTTAGGTAGCGTATTTTTTTCTGTGAGTGTGCCTGAATCTGGGACAGTGAGAAATGGAAACGCAATATAGTAAATTAACCTTAGAAAGATTAAACTACGAGAAATGAGAAAAGGCAGAAAACCAAATAATAAGTTCAAGTACTAACAAGAAAAGAGGTCAAAAAAGAAGAAAACTAGAAAGTTCAAACCGTTCGTTCGCCATACTTTGTTTAATTTGACATAAATTATACCGAAACAATCGCCAAGAACAAGATAGCATGCATAAAAAGGGCTAAGAAAATCCATAATATATTAACTAACTAGGAACCAAAACATGTTTAGATATAACCGATGAAGTTCAATTGAGTAAAATTCCTGATAATAATCATTATCAAGATCTTGATTTCTGTAGCAGAGAGAACAGCAGCAAAGTAACCTGCTAAAAAAAGAGAAAAAAAGAGGGAGGTGAAGATGGTAATCAAAGGTTTATATTGCAGCTGTGATGTTATAAACAGTAAGAAGAACCCGTGAAACTCAGGATAGATAGCGCCAAGTATCCCACTATATATGATTATCAATATCATGGCGCTATCCCTCCTGAGCTTTACAGATTCTCCCATACTCTCTGAAACCATATGCCATGAGAAGAACTCACATGCATAAAGGCTATGTATGATAAAGATTGAAGAAAGAAATCTCAATGAGAGAGAGAAAGAGAACAGAAAAAGCTATTCACTTGGTGAGGAAGGAGAGGGTAGGGGTTGCAAGCCTATTTATAGGAGAAAAGTTACGTGAGAATTGAGATGAAGACTTAACACTGCTCTTAGTTTGAAGGGGAAAAAAAAACTTTTGCACCATGAAAGCAGCAGCTTAATTAGACTAGTTTGTAAAGCTAGCTAGTTGGTGTCACTGCTTCTGTGTATTAGTGTAGGGACTACTTTTTTTATTTTATTAATTTTCTTTGAGAAAAAGAAACATTTTTTAATGACCAAAACGATTATTATATTACATGGTACGCTTTCTTACCTTGTACGCTGCCGACTACGATATTTATTCTTGAAATACGGTGAGGACTGAGGAGATTAGGGAGTGGAGTGGACTTGGAAAGTTGAAACCCACATTGGCATTTAACCTTAAATTTCTCGGTTGTGGTAACGTTGCCGGGAAGTTACCTAATAACTCGCAATGGCAAAAGTTTCAACGAAATAGGGGGGAAAATATTCATCTAATACTGATATGGTAACTTAGGATCCCGTACACCGAAAGTTACTTCTGAAACAATACATAATTTGACATCGAGGCTAAGTTACAGTCACGCTCTATTTAAGGATATTTGTTATTTGTGCACAAAATTTGCTAATTCAGCGATTTCTATTTAGGGATTGTTGCTTCTTCTTTTTTATTATAGGTGATAGTTTTATATCGTAACACACATGTTTTTCTCTTCTTTCTCTTCCTATGATCTTATATATGTCCTACATATTTTTATGTATATGTATGATATAAATTTATCTCCTATAACATGAAAAATATTAATCTCTTTTATTTATATCAAATTTTGAATTGTGTAATAAAAGTAATTAAAAAATTGCTGTGGGTTAAATTTCTAAAGAATGGTAACTCTAAAAAAAAAAAAAAACAGAGAAGCTCAAATTCAAAATTGGATTATTGGGTTAACAATTTTTTTTTTTTTTGAAGTATGAGATATATATTAAAAAAATTTATATGTCTTAATTAACACAATAGGCACGGAAAATTTCAATCTTAAAACACTAAATGAAGCAGGAAAATGTTTTTTATACACTATTTTCTTCCCATGGTTGTTTTTACCTTATTGTTTGAAAAAAAAATAAAGATAAGTATGAAATGCAGGCCCTGAATAAGTATAAAAAAAAGGTAATGAACCAGATCGTTTATCATATACCGGGAGTGCTGTTTGGTATGGGATTTTCCTAGAAATTATGAGAAAGTGAGATGGGGCAAATTTATTTTTAACGTTTTGATACGAGGAAATTGAAAATAATTTCAGGAAATTTTTTTTCCATCATTCCATTTTACACATCATATTTCCAAAAGAAAACGTCATCTGATACATGGTATTTTTATTTTCTCATAATATGATTAAAATTAACCTAACATTTGCAGGAAAAAATTGGACCTACGAAATACCTTTTTGCAACTTACTTGGAAAAAAATTCCTACCATATTTTCGGAACTCTTTTTTCCCGATAAAAAAATATCTCTTTTATCAAACGCCCTGGTTAATATCGTCACCAATTTTTTAGGATAAGATCATCTACATCTTTAAAATGGTTGAATGTGTATAAGGAAGACTTATCACATATACCGGTCGTAGAAAAATAAATTTATCTTTTACATATATAAAAATGTATTATCTCCTATACATATAAATCCTTAATAAAATAGTAGAAAAAGTAATATAAAATATGGGGTAGGATATTTTTATTATCTAATTTTTTTACTATAATTTCACTACTGTTCTAATCACCATTGATTTAAAGGAAAAGTTAAGCGAAGAGAGAGAGAAAAAATAACTTTTAAATTCAATGATGATTAAAGTGGTAGTAGAAAAAATAGGTACTAAGAATTAACGTATAAAATATTTAACAATCAGTCATTTAATAAGAAATAGAGAGGGTGGGCCGGCTGTAGTTACATCAATGGTCTAGGGAATACCCTCACTATCCCAACATTTGCTGTGGCTTTACTTTTGGGACCTGCACTGGTTCAAAAGTAATCATCATGAGTTAATAATCTCGATTTATAACAGTCAGCAACATCATTTCTCTTTTTCCATCTTCTCTTGCAGTACTGCCCTGCAGTCATAACTTTGCATAAGGAATTGAATGGCACCATTATGATATATGTCTGATTTCCAAGATTCTTCTCGCAATCACCTCAAACCATAGTGCTGGAATAAGTGGTTTTATGGGGTTCTACGCGTCCGTTTATTTTCCTTCGGATATGAGCTGTTGATTGTGCAGCCCGATAGGTGGATTGGTTGATTGTTCTAGCTATAAACCGAGCTAAGAGGTACTAAGGTATACTTTGGAGAAAGGATGGTGCTAGGAGCTTGTAGAGACCTAGAGTGAGTAGAAGTTTCAAGGAGTGAAAGGGCAAAAAGGTCGTTTGTAATTGTGTTGGACTTGTCCTATGTAAAAGGAATAAATATTCTCATGTGTGATTTTATATAATTAAGTTATTTGAAAGGTTGGTAACGACTAACGATTGATAGATTATCTTTTTTGCACCGTGTATTTTAATATATATATTTTTCTTTTATCTTCTATCATCTTAGATTTATGTATCAACGGTTAAAAATTGTTTCCGTTAACAGAAAATTACACATAAGAGAATTCACTCTCTTCATTTAAAATTACACATAGTGATTTCTGGGTATGTACAATGTTTGTGACACAATCATGGGGATTACACTAAAAAATGATTATTTGAATCGAGTGGGAATATATTTTGAAGCACTAGGTGTGTAACACGATCGTGGGGGTTATGTTCAAAAATGGTTATTCAAAACTAGTGAAAAAATATTTAGTGATAGCGATATGTTGTTTCATAATATAAAATAGGTATTGGGCCATATAAGGGAGCCAATAGTCCAGAACACCTTCTATATGGTGACCAAATGTGAAAGAAAATTATTATGGAGGCAGTTGCTATGTCATTAGGAGAATCTGAGTTCATACCTAATTATCGATAAGTTTCTCCCTTGATAGACAGAAATTCTTCCTCAGGCATCATTATCTTTTGAAAACCCCAAGGGCCGGCAATCTTTTCTTTATTGTTAGCTCTATTTAGGCAGTGAAAACCACATTATATTCTGTTATTATAATTAAAAAGATCAACAACAAAAAATTAATCGATAATAACTGAGTTTTTCCTCTAATATTAATTATTGCACTCCTAAATAATATTGGTTTTATAAGAATTATATAGTAGGAAATTGATTGTGTTATGTTATAGAGATTCGTTTTGCGTGTCGGAGTTTTTTTTTTTGCTGCGGGCCCCACAAAATGTTGTGAGTGTAGGAAAGTTTTTGTGGTCATGTTAAATGATAGATGATAAACCCAATAATATTTTATGGGATACAAACAGCACCATGGCTTTACTCTTCATTTGTCCATGTGAACTTCAATCAATATACTGATCATTTATGTTACTAATTAACAAGAGAAGTTTTAACCATGAATAAGTCCTAACTTGATATTAGTCTTGTAATCTATTCAAAAAATTGAAGTTTGTAGAAATACTCCAGGAATAAACTTGACTCAAAGAAATAATTAGGACCGGTATGAAAAAAGATGAGAAATATTATTGGCTTGAAGTTCAAGAAATATTCATGATAACTAGTGCAAATATTAGGCACTCTGCGCTGATGCCGGGTATCTTTGATTAGGCACTCTTTTGCGATGGAATGTCGCCAGAGATAAGGCCAAGTTAGGGGTGAAGTTCGTCGGAGCGATTGATCGAGTATTGTTGATGTTGGCCATCATGTCCTTGAGGATATCTTTGGTACTACTGTAATATGTACTCCTTTACTAAAAGTAGAAATAGATGATGGTTTAGGAGAAAATAACCATACAAAGAATGGTAAAATAGTAAAAAAATATATATTATTATTTCCAAATTAAGTAAATGATGTACTGAGTCTTCAGTACTACAATAGTACTGAAGATATTTCCCATGTCCTTCAACGGTGGGTAATTTTGTCCTGACAAATTACACAATATTCCCATCGCATGGGATTCACAAAATACTACCCATTCATTTCATGGTATTCTAAGTTGGTATTTTTCTTCATAACAATGAATGCTGGGAATTCGATTTTTCTGGAAAAGAAATTTGCATTCCTTACACCAAATGTGAATAAATAAAAATTTCAATATCAGTTTCTTAATTTAAAAAAAAAAAATCTCTTACCAAACGTCCCTAAAGTTAACTCATATTCCTCTTGTATCAAGTGAACCAAGCATTACTAAAATTAAGGATTAGAATTTTCAATTCCAATTTCCTTTAAGATTTTTAGTCATAAATTTCAAAAATTATATACGTAGATTACATAAATAATAAAAAATATCACTTTCATTTAAATCTAAAATTGAAAGAATTCGGTCATAAACGGTATGATTTCCTTGAAAAAATGAGGTGTCATTATTATATTAGTATAAAAGATTGTAGAGGTCATTAGACGTTAGATCATCAGCAAATACAAAAGGGCTGACCCGCACTCGTGCACATGTACGATGCGATTCGAATCCTTAAGAATTCTTCACTAATCATTAGCTTTGAGAATAGTTGCGATAACAAAATACATAGGAAGAGATTGGATAACGCCACGGCCTAATCCCATTTGGCCATTTCTTCCTTCAAATTAGCTTTCCATATAATCCTTATGAGTAGTGACACAATCTCTATCCAATGAGCAAATTTATAAGGAGGTCCAATCATCTTCAAAACTGCGAAGCTGCATCAACAAATCACACAATCATACGCTTTCTATATTAATGCTTAATTGTACATCTAGGGGCTGTTTCACTCACCTTATATGTGAATTTTCCCCCATCATCCATGAGTGATATTATGAGTTGTCTTCGTTTGATAGAAGAGAACAACAAATATACCCATAAAACACGGTTGCCCAGCCACTTACAAAAGCGTGCAAGAAAACTATTATGTCATTTGACCACTTTGAATGTGGTATTTCAATAAGCATAGTTAAATGGCAAAAGTGGATTCAAGGGATTGACAAAACTATCCTGTCTGTCCTAGTACTTAGCAAAGTAACACTTAACTATCCCCATCATCTTTGTAATATTAAAAAATTTAAATAAAGGTTATTTTTGTCATTAATACCAATTTTTCATCTATGTTTTACTTTTAACCAAACATAGACAACATAATTTAACTTAATTTTTCCAATATTATTTTGGTTAACCAAATAACTTTTTTAAAACTTTCCTATCAAACTTACTCTCCTACAATTTTCCTAGTAATTACATTTGTCTGGTTAAAAAAAAAATTCCTCCTGTACCAAACGCCCCCTAAGTATTCCATCACATTTATGTCAGTAAATATGTAAGACGATGTTTTCATCAATAGTGTATCGCAAGAAAAATAATTTTTTTTATCTATTTCAAAAACCGAGATAGGTTATTCTACCTACCACTTTTTCTACATACCTTTACCTATCACCCTCCAACACCATTAGATCATAATCTTAACTAACATTTATCTTTCTCTATCTTCCTGAATATTGATGAAAATTAACGGTTGAGATTTAGTGTCAAACCAAAAATTTGATACTAGTGTCAAAGAACCATATATATATATATATATATATATATATATATATATATATATATATATATATATATATATATGGGCAGACCTACATGGGGGCTAGGGTGGGCCCCTGCCCCCCTCTAAAATATGAAAATATGTTCTACTATATGATATGCAACGTGGTCCGCAAAAACAAAATTTTCAAAGTGCTTGTAAAAAGTAAAAGGCGATGCTATTCATAAAAAAAATGTTCCACTCGTTCATTGCATCCAATTAGAGATAACTATTATTTACCAAATTCAACCTGTCAGCATATGTTGTAAGTTTTGTTCTTGGTCTGCTACCTTCCCCAATCAATGTGGAAAGCTGGCTTTTCTGTTGTATACAAAGAAGAGTTCAATTAGTAATGCATATTCACTCTACATAGAATTTGATTTTATATTGATTGATTATCTAATTTTCTTTTTATAATCATTAAAAATTTGTACGGATTATTCAAGTTTTGAGTTTGTTGGCAAAGAGAAAAAAGTTAGTAATAATTATCAATTATTAATTGGAACCAAATGATAAAGATAAATAACACATTAATTAATTTCCTGTGTCTTCTGTTAAATAATAGCTAAGTGAGAAAATAAGATTATGAATAAATCAAAGAGTGCAATTATAACACCAAAAGGCATGAAGGTAAACAACAAAAAATTGATCTTATAAACAAAATATAAGGTCTTAAGGCTAGTTCCTCATTGAAATAGATGGTGTATTGAACTACTGTCACCGGAAGCAAAAAAAATGACATTCCAACCAAAAAATTGCAAAAAATTATGAAATTTTATTTGGTTCATTTTAACAATTATTTTTTTTATTCTTAGTGTGATCATCCAACCAAAACTGGCATTGCCTTTTCATAATAGTAATATAAATTTTTGCCCCCCGTCATATAATTTCATGGGTCCGCCACTGTTAATATATATATATGTATATATATATATATGGGAATGATCCGTTTACAAAAATTTTTTTACCAATTTTTGTAAATTACACTATGTACTCCTGTAAGTATATAGTGTAACCTAGTGTACTTCTGGGAGTATATGGTATAGTTTGTAAATAAAAAATTTATAAATATGATCCTTCCTTTAAATAAATAAATAAATATATATAGGGACAGGATCGTTTGATACCGGTGTCAAACTTTAAAATTTGATATCAAATCCTAACTGGTGATTTTCACCGATCAACGATTAACATATATTGAGAATTAATAATTAACTAATGAGCTTGATTGGCGAAAATTATAACTGTTGATTAGCGAAAATCAACAGTTAGAATTTGGTGTCAGATTTCAAAATTTGACATCGGTGTTAACGGATCCTACCATATATATATATATATAGAGAGAGAGAGAGAAAGAAAGAAAATGTATAAGTAAATGAGGATAGCTCAGTTGGTGCATGGGTGCTGAGCAGGTGAGGGTGAGAGCATGTGTTCGATTGAATGACGGACCCATAAAATTTTATTTATTTCTGCATATTTAGTGGCGGTCCTCGAACTTTTTTTAAGAGAGAATTTTAAATACATTAAAAAATAAAAGGAAATTTGCACTCGTCACCATTAACACAATAGGAATTCTTATAGAGACAATTTCTGTTACAATGTTCCTCTTTTACTCCTCAAGGAAGGATGAAATATTTATTTTATAATCTCACTTTCATAATATCTTCCTCTTTAACTTTTTTAACTAAAATTAATTTTTTTAATTATTAAAATAACAAAAGCTAGAATGGTCTTAGAAATATGTGTTTACAATAAAAATTCCAATTGCATACCAAAAAAAAATATGAATATTTCTTGTAACAATACTTTCCTACGGCGGTTTGATTATTGAAATACATATTATTTCCAAATGCATATTCATTTTTTTCAAAAAATTTATAATCCCCACTTTCATATTTAATTCTGATATCTGATTGCAGCTTGTTCTTTTTTTAAAAAATTTATGACTGCACTTGCAGTCAATTGCAAGAACACAGGTCCGCCATTGGTTTGATCCTCTCCAGTATCATCTTTGGGAGGAATTTAAAGCTTTAATCATGGATCCACCCCAAATCGAACTAATAGTGAAGTCGAACTAATAGTGAAGCGATAACCGATGAAATATTTTCCAAAAAAATAAATAAAAAATGTATGCAACTAGCGGTAATGTTTTTATATTGGAAAACCCTTTTTAATGGTGACTCAAGGCAAATGAAAACCTATTAAATTTTCTTTGATTTTGGTTTAATACAATTTTTTTTTTTTTTTAAGTTTAGAGAAGCCTTACGTGATGCTTATATAGTACTTATCAAAAAGATTTTCGAACCTAAATCTTATCGACGAATTACTTCCATCATTTACATTGGTGAATTTTATTCAAAAAAAAAAATTATATTGGTGAATTTCCATTAGTTAATAGTTGTTAATTTATTGCAATTAATTCCCATCACATTTGAATGTCACAAAATTAATATTTTTTTAGTGCTTCAATAAATAGAATGTGCATAAAGGATAATTCATAATTGAAGGTAGAAAATTTCTTATTTCTAAAATTTAATTACTATGAAGATCCAATTCCATATGATTTAAATCACCACTTTTTAAAAGGTGACAATATGGGTTGAATCCGACGGATCAACTCAACCCGCCAAATGGGACGGGTTAGGTTACTCATCTTAACCCACCAACCCGCCCCGTCAGGTTGTGGGTAAAAATGGGTTGGCTGCGGGTCGGAGCGGGTTGGCTCGCCGAGTCAAATTTTTTTTTTTACTATTGGCTAGTTTTTATTTTATTTTAAGCTTTTGCAATATTCAATTTTTTTTATCTTAGCACTCCTTAGAAAAAAATAGAGAATAAAATCTTTATTTGTGACAAATGTTATCTATATATGGAGACAATAATAAGTTGCTAAAGAATGTTTGATTGAGTATTAACATATATTTAAACTTGAGATTGAAAAAAATTAAGGAAAGTGTGAAATAAAAATAATTAATATTATACAATTAATATAATATAACTTATTTTTAATCATTTTTATTTTTTAGATGGGTTGACCTGCCAACCCACCATAAAACAATATGGGTTGGGATTTTTAACCCACGTTCAAGTGGTGGGTCGGGACGAGCCAACTCATTTTCGGCGGATCAGGGCGGGCCGATCTGTTTTGCCACCCCTATATTTTTTATGCAAGGTTTTATTTTCTTACTTATAAATGAATAAAGTCGTGACCTTTTTTTTATATTTTTCACCCGATTAATTCTCTATCAAACTCATTTAATTAAAAGATTTTTTTTACAATATTATTTTTTTCATTCCCAAAATTTGATCTCGATACCTCTTATAAAAGTTTTGGAGCTTCACGTGTGTATACATGTATATCTCACACAACAAGTGGTGGATTCAAATCACAATTTTGGTAGGCGATTTATGTACGTTTAAGGCTTTCTTTCTCGAAGATTCAAGATATTGATAGCAAGTTGTGCACACTTTCAATAAGAAATTACATAATTATAGTTATATTTATAAATTTTTTATTTATAAATTCTTACAAAACTACGGTACTTTCAGGAATAGACTCCGTTAGAAATGTATTTCCAGAAATATATAATTTAATTTGTAAAGTTTGTAAATATAAATTACCTCTAATTATATA
Organism: Gastrolobium villosum; assembly: GCA_032173675.1. Classification (NCBI taxonomy): domain Eukaryota; kingdom Viridiplantae; phylum Streptophyta; class Magnoliopsida; order Fabales; family Fabaceae; genus Gastrolobium; species Gastrolobium villosum. Next base: position 52,301 of record JAVKPL010012665.1, read on the forward strand.
TGGGGATGGGGACCCTAGTCCATATATATTGTCCTGTCCTAAAACCTAGCTATCAGACCAAATCTGTGGGATACTTGCAGTGGAGTGAAGGGTCATTTCACACAGGGTATGATGATGGAGGTAACCACGTACAAGGACGAAATTTACGTGATCCAAAGGAGTTAGGGGCTTGGAAAGTCACCATGTTACTTCCTTTGGCTTACGCCAATCCATGTTTGGAAAATAAAAGCATTGCGGTAGCCCCATTCAAGCCCTCTTTTGCGCTTCCATTGTTAACTCTTCTTTGGCAATTCAAGTGCTTCCTTCATTATATTGCCCTAGTACTTTTATCTTTGTTTGAATCTCCTTTTTCCGTTTCTGACTCTTTAATTATATGTACGAATCTTTATTTCCTCTTCTTCATGTCCTATGTGTACCATGTCATCTTGGCTATAATATAGCCATGTTTCAGCAATGAAATGTGCTGTTAAAGTACTTTAAATGGTGTGCTTGTATGGCATGCATTATTGAGGACCCTGTGCTTTATAATTTGTTTTAAGAGGAGGGTGGACCTGACCATTTGGGAGTACTCATATGTTATTGTAAACAATCTCATGTGCTACCATGTATTGCACCATCTTCTACACAATATTTTTATCTGGAACGACTTGTGTTCTATGAGCTATTATGGACTATGGACCATCGATGTGACTGGTTTGTTGCTTGCTAGTATTTCAATTGGGATTTGAGAGTTAAGATAAAGTGAATAATAAATAAAGTAGTGGGATAATAAAGATAATGAACCAAAATCATTGGTTGTATGACTCAAATTTGATGGAATATATGGGGGTATATGGTTAGTTGAATATGCCTTCCTTTGAAATCGGAGGATATGTAAAGAATATAAGTTGGGACCAAGACATCTTTGATTCTTTCCAACCCGCGGGTTATACGACTATAATTATGTGTTTACAGTTTAGTAAAAAAAAAGTTAAAATGAACAAATATTTTTATATATAATTATTTTAAAAAATAAACTTATATTTCATTATCATTATGGGCCCTTTTAAATTGGTATAAGAAAAAATAAACATTTTATGTATTTTTTATGAAAGGATTTTTTTCTCCAAAATTAAAATTATTTTGTGTTTTGATCGATATCTATAAAGTACTTTTAAATATAAAATAGTATTTTAATTTTTTTTCAGTTGGGATCATCTTATATAGCTTAAAAAAAATATCATTCTAGCTTTTTTTATTACTTTTATTTTTTCAAAAGTTACATTTACACTACAAAAAATAGGATCTATAGCCACGTGGAGTTAACCACATTAATTATAATGAAGTAAAAATACAAGTATACCCTCAATTTGCAACCCTATTTTCAAAATGTAGCAAAATTAATTTTGAATTTTTTTTTAATAAAAAATGTTTTCCTCCATATTCGGTCTATATTCTGTTTATACCAAAAAAATTCCCCAAATCTTGTAGTTCTCCCTTCCGATCTAGATTCCAACAAACAAGAAGTTCTCATCCCCTTCCAATTCTCGCTCTCGTTCTTCCTCTCGCTCTAGATCTTTCTCTTCCTCCTCGTCCTCTCCGTCACGTAGTTCTGGGAGTCTGAGCCCTCCTCCTCCTCATTATCGTAACACTCTCTCACTCTATTCACTTAGCCGCTACAACTGAGAGATATTCATTCTTATAATCTATCTTAGATAATTCTTAGTTCTTTATGCAATCAGAGAAATGGCCACCCATATTGGGATAATAGATTCCGCTTTTTTCGTCGGCAGATTTGAAATTCTGTCTTGGATCAACTCAATCTCTCCAAAATCGAAGAGGTTCAATTTTAGATCTGATCTTTTTCTTTAACCCTATTTAGGTTTTGATCGATGCTTGCTTATTGATCTATTTGGTTCGATCGTGCGACTTTTAGGCTTGCTCTTGATGTTGTACCAGGTAATTGATTGATTTTCTTAAAAAAATTCTTTTCCCCCTTTAACTTGCGGATGTAAAAGTTGCTTTTGCTGGATTCTGACAATTGCGTGGATACAGAATTTCATTGCAGTGGTTATTGTTTCTATGTTCAACCTTCTGGTTATTGTTATCTCTTGGATGAAAATGAGCATTATAATTAGATTTTTTTGAAAATATATCAAAGACATGCTTACACTAGTCAATATTTGATTTTGGAAGACGAATAGAATAGCTAACAAAATATGCCAAAATCTAAGAATCATTTATCATATGATCACATGCCAGAATAGATATGCTTTGAGAGCAAATATAAAGAACATAAATTTACCCTTTTCATTCACTCAAACAGGAAGGGTAGGGGGGAATGAATTTACTCAGGTAGTTCACTCCAGAAAATTCACCTACTACTCAAATTCTAAGATACTACAGAATTTGCATGATCGCAATTGAAAATTTTCCTAGTTCGTACTGACTGAAAAAGAGGAATACATGTTAGATTAAAGTATGAAACTGGAGAAATTTTACCTGAATGGATAGAGAAAAAGTTATATTTGTGAAAGATAAAAAAAATTGATTTTAGATTACCTACAATACAAGTTTGATTATTTGGAGAGAAATTCTTACACCCTTCTGAAGAAGGTAAGTTAAGGTTATTAGATGAAGTTGAGCTCTTGACCTTCTCCAAGGTTCAGTTACTTCGATTACCCCTTCTATTCGCTCTTCTTTTCTCTTGCTTTCTCATTTTATTTTCCTCTTTTCGCTTTTACAAGATTGAGATAGACCCACTGGTGTTTGAATTTGCAGTCACTACTTTTAGATAATTTGCAGTCACTACTTTTAGATAACAAGGATCATTTTATATTTTATATCCACTTGAGAGCTTCTTCTATTATTTTTATCAGCCAAGTCCCTCCATTGGACAACTTCAGGATTGAGAACCACAAAGGACTTGCCGAAATGATTCGGGATCAAGGTACATGTTACTATATATAGCTTCAAATTTAGTCTCATTTCATGGAACATTCTTTTTCCTTAATTTGATAGGGATTCAGTTGGGAGAGTAAATAACATATTCATTTTAAGTCAAGATAAAAATAGAACTTAGCCTAAGAATCAATTCCATCTATTTTACATTAAACTATTCTTTTATCCCCAATATCTTTCATTTATCTTAAACGAAAACGTTGCGAAATTTTCTTAATTATATATATATATATATATATATATATATATATATGCGAACTGTGTGACTACTTTCTTGCATGTGCAACCCAATTATCAGATGTTGGATTTTTTAACTCGCATAGTTACATACTAAGAAGCACTGATAATCTTTAAAAAAAATTTCTAACGTATCGGATACGCGTATCGGAAACGTATCGTTTGGTAATCGACATCATGTATCATCAAATAACGTATCGAAAACGCGTATCGGTGCTTCATAGGTTACATATAAGAAATGAAGATTTCTTTGTTTGCTTGGTCAATTTCTCAGCCAAACTCAAAATTTTACCAATGATTGAAGATGTTGAGGTGCATTTTATTTCTTGGATGATGAATGGTCTTACTTAATAAGACTCAAACTTACATGTTTGTGTTTTGCGAATGAGGTGTTCGATGAATTGACTCAATGAAATTTTTTATGTTTTTGTGATCGTGTGTGTTCAGGAAAGAGGCAAGTGGACCATCACTTCTGTCTTGCGCGATGCCACTGCTGTCGTGAGCTCCTCTCTTCTTACATGTGATTAGAATGTATAAATATTGATATTTGTTTTTCTGCCTCTATTTATAAATTTTTTTCTATTTTTAATTTTCACCAATAAAAGGGGGCGAACCAGAGCAGTGGTAAAACTGTTCCTTCATGACTGAAAGGTCATGGGTTCGAATCCAGGAAATAGCCTCTTTGTAATTATGCAAGGGTAAGGCTGCGTACAAGGATTTCCTCCATCCCACACTCGCTAGTCGGGTTTAACGGGGGATGGTTTTCTTTTCTTTTTCTTTTAATTTTCACCAATCCCTATTTGCCTCTATTTTTTTCTCGATTCTTTTTTTTTTTCGCTTCCTCTGTTTCTCTATTTGTCTACCTCAATACCTTTTTTTAATTTTTTTAATTTTTAATTTTTTGCCTCTGTTTCGTATATTTGCTGCCACACGCCCACGCCACACTACATGTATATTTGATAAACCAAATGTGGGATAAACTAAATTTATATGTAAGTTGGGGCATCAACAATAAATTATAACAGTGTTTTATTCTAATCAGTAATTTTTTTGCCTCTGTTTTGTATATTTTGCTATTTCTTGTTATTCTAATCGTAGTGTGAACCTGATTCTAAAATTAGTTTAAATGTAACTTGGGGCATCAATAAGTTTACACCAAATTTTTTTATTTTATTTTATAGACCCTATATAGTATCCAATTCATAAGAGTTATTTTTATTTCATAGATTTTTTTTTCTCCCGACTTTATATGAAATGTTTTGTGACTTTGAAGATTTCCTCAAGTGTGTCTAACAACAGTTTTGAGTTTGTGCCTTCACAATTGCAACCCTTTTTCTTTTTTGGAATATATATATTTTTTTGAAAGAACTTAGGAAATAGGATAGTATTATTGCCATACTATCAGAGCTTTATAACATATGCCTATTGTTTGCACTTGCAGATGGTGCTCTAACAGCTATTGTAATCTTGCTATCCACTTCTATATATGGCAATATACACTCAATCATTGGCGGTCAACTTTTGCTGATTTTGGAAGTGGCAGAGTTTTCCGTGATCATGTACACATTTATGTTCAATTTTGCAAAAGAAAGACGAGAGTTGGGCGAGAATCTATTTCTGTCATGGACTGGATGGTGAATAAGTTTTTCTTTTGATTTTTTTCTCCAAGTTTTCATATGGAGACCCTGATGCAATTGTATTCTAGTATTGTCCATCATAATGTGACTTAACATTGTCCTGTTTTCTTTTATAAGTCTTGTATAAATTCTTCAATGATATCAATAAAAAAACTTACATATCCAAAATTGGATGTCGGATTTGGAGTTTGGTTCATGTTTTACCGTGTTTACTATTTTCCATGAGCTATGTTTAATATTATTTTCTTTATTGATGTAATATTATTAAATTTGAAATATTTTTAATTAAAAAAAATCCATATATTCAGCCACATTCATGATGAATGTGGCTAAAAAAAGTTTCAGACATAAATAGCTACATTTTTTAATTGTGGCAAATTATACAGTTTAACCACATTTATAAAGTGGCTAAATTACCAATTAATGTGGCTAAAAATAGGCTACCACACTCTGTCAAAATGTGGCAAAGTGAATAAAAAAATGTGGTTAAATTATTGCAACACCACTATTAGCCACATTTAACTAAAATGTGGTAAAGTTAATTAGCCACATTTTTTATCAATGTTTGCCACATTTTTAAATGTGGTTAAATAACATTTTTGTTGTAGTGTTAAATACATATATAAATTTAAATACTTTTATTTTGAAAAAAAAAAGCTTATAAAAAAATCCGTCTGGGTATGCTCTAAGGTGTTTGGTATAAGCTTTTGTTTAGAATGATGAAGAAGTAGGGTGGGGAATATTTTTTTTGTCTATGTTTGATATAAGGTATCCTGATTTATTCCTGCAAAAAAAAAAACTTCTCCTGTCAATCCATATTTACTCTGAGCATCGGAAAAAAGAATCCTCATTATCTTATGGTATTTTTTTTTCGCTCATGTACTATGATTATGATTCAAACGAATTAAGACCATAATGCACTCGAGTGCCATATGCATATGTAAATAAATACCACATAGAAGCACAATTTAGTCATTTTGATTCAAAATTCCATTAATATTTTATCATCAATCAAACACAACGTCAATAAAATTAACTTAACTTTTTCGGTATAATTTTGGCATACCAAACATTTTTTCATAATTTACCTGGGTAAAAATATTTACTACCTTTGTTGAGATATATAATCTCACATTGGTTGTATGAGCAATTAACGTGGCCTTTATAAGGCCTTGACCTTTATATAATCTCACTTTTTCATAGCTTTTGGAATGGTGTATCCGAAGATTCTTTACAAAGGTCACATTAGTTGCTTATACAACCAATGTGAGACTATATATCTCAACAACCATATTTCTAGAAATATATTTTTCCGGATAAAAAAAATATGTTGTGTGCCAAATGCCGTTTTGCTTGAAAATAGAGCCTTTACTTGGGAATTGGGATAACTGAAATAATATGTCCATGTGGATCAAGAGACTCGAATTGGGTCAGAAGTGGAACTGGACTACAAAAAGCATTAGATGGGTTAAGAGATCAAAGAGGATAAATTATCTATTTAAAAAGAGAGAGATTAAACAAATTCAAGCTTATAAGATTTTGTAGAAAACAAAAATCTTAGAAAATCATGTTTGAACAAAAAAAATATTAATCTTGCAAATCTTACTGAAAAGTAATATGAATCTTTCTTTTAGTTATTATTATTTTAATTACCCGTCAAAATAAGGTTTATGAACATATTTTTCATCACGCAATGACATGTTCACGTACTTTAAAGTAACTTAGTTATGTCACATTCCAAAATGGCATTGATCAATCATCAATGAGAGGAAAATTAGTCAGTACTCAAGGATGAGTAATTAAATCAACTTCCGAAGACCGAGAGATAAACTATACAAAGAGTTATATTTATAAATTTTTTGTTTATAAACTATATTATATACTCCCGTTTACTAGGTTACATTATATTCTTTTTTTTTTGGTAAAAGAGGTTACAGAAGTACATAGTGTAATATGTAAAAATTTATAAATAAAAAAATTATAAACGGATCCTTCCCCAAAAACTATAAGATAATATTATGGATGTTGAGAAATTCGAGTCATGTTACATTTGACAAAGAAGGGCTTGACATGCTTGGGCTTAGCTCACCCGTCACGATGAATCTCTTTTTTAACAATTAATTTTGGGAGAGGTTATATTTATTATATATTTTTTTATTACTTGTTACTACCAAATCTTAACCGTTAATTTTCGTCAATCTAACGGTTGTAATTTATGGGGGTCATACTTATTAATTAATTATTAATTTATAATAAAGTATAACCGTTAGATTTTCGCCAACCTAACAGTTAAGATTTGATAGTAACAAGTAGTAAAAAATAATAATAAGTATTTCCCATTATTTTTCCTAAAAAAAAGAGGGACGGGGTTTTGGAGTGTTGGGCCCTCCTTCATTGCTAAGCCCATTTGAGGAGTTTTTCCTAAAATACCCCTAACCCTAATTTCCACCTTATATAAATACTCATAGTTGGGGTGAAGGCTAGTACACATGTGAGGATTTTTTTTGAGAGAAAATTATTTGATTGTTAGAGCAAAGCTTTATGCTTTGCATTTGAGAGATCTCTAGGGAGAGTTTAAAAGAAACATCTCTAGGGTAGTTTGATTATCACCATTGTTGGAGAGGTTGAGTTAACCACCACATTGGTGTATTTGATTCTTGTAACCATTATTCTTATAGTGGATTTTTGATCCGGACTAGGTCCCATGGGTTTTTTACTTCTTCATTGCAGAAGGTTTTCCCACGTTTAAAGCTAGTTGTGTTCTTCTATCTCTCCTGTTTGTTTTGATTTTTCTGCTGCGTTGCCGACCTGGTGATATACAGGTCGTGCTACTGCAGAGATCTGAGCTTCGGATCTTGTTGATTGACTTCTGCATAAAAGGCTTCCTAGCCGAGTTTGAGGGAACCGAGTTCCCAACAGTGGTATCAGAGCCCGAGTTCTACGGGTTCTGAGAGAGACGAGATGGAGACCAGTGGCATAACCCATGATGGAGATATGTTCAAGCTGACCGCACACAATTTTACCTATTGGAAACTGATGATGGAAGATCATCTCTATTGCAAAGATTTGCATGAGCCCATTATCCTTGATGAGAGACCGGTAGGCAAAACCGACAAGGATTGGAGATTCTGAGTCGTAAGGCGGTAGCTACGATTAGAAAATATATTGACAATAGCCTCTTTGAGCACGTGTCTGAGTTCACGAATGCGTATGAGTTGTGGACGAAGTTGGAATCCTTGATTCAGAAGAAGACTCCCAGGAATAAAGCACACCTGGTTCGCCGACTTGTGAAGCTAGAATACAATGATGTCATGAGCATGATAGAACACCTCAACACCTACAAAGGTATTGTGAATCACCTGTCAAAAGCTGATATGAAAATTGATGAAGAATTGCAGGCATTGCTGCTGTTTAGCTCGCTACCAGAAAGCTGAGATACTCTGGTGGTGACTTTGAATAATTCGACTCCAGATGGAAAGTTGCAGATGGATGTCGTGACTGACAGCCTCCTAGGTGAAGAATCCAAGAGAAAAGAACGAGGTAGTTCGAGCACGTCTGATGCCAACGTTGCTGAGAACAAAGGGAAATCCGACTCCCGGGGTAGAAGCAAAAGTCGGGGTCGAGATCGTGATAGAAGAGGAAAGTCCAGAAGTCGGTCAAAGCCGAAATATGAGTTGAAATGCTTTTACTATGGGAAGACAGGTCATAAGAAGCCGGACTGCTGGACCTTGCAAAATGATGAGAAGAACGACTCTGTAAAGCTGGATCAGATTATTCCCAAGAAGAGGGAAGACAAGAGCACCACTGCGGTGGCTGCCACTCCTGATGTCGAAATATTCCTCCTTGGTGAGTATAATTATTTGAATGTTGCATATGATGATTGCAGCTGCAGTGTTGACTCCGGTGCCTCCTTCCACATTACTTCACACAAAGTCTTTTTCTCCTCTTACCGAGGTGGTGATTTTGGAGTCGTGAAGATGGGAAATCAGGTGACCAGCAAATTATTGGTGTCAGTGATGTAACTCTGACCACGGATGTCGAATGCCGACTTGTATTGAAAGATGTAAGGCATGTTCCTCACATGCGATTAAACCTAACTCGGTAGGCAAACTTGACGATGTCGGGTTAGTGAACTACTTCGGTAGTGTTAGATGGAAGCTGGCCAAGTGAAACTTGGTCGTGGCCCGAGGTAAGAAGGAAGGCTCCTTGTAGGTGATGCAAGAAAAGATAAATGGCGGAGAAGTCAATTCTGTCCGAGATGAACCGAGCTTGGAGCTATGGCACAAGCGCCTCGGCCACATGAGCATGAAAGGGATCCAGATCCTTCACTAGAAAGGATTACTGACCTGGTTGAAAGGCCAAGCGTTGTAGAGTTGCACGCATTGCCTAGCTGGAAAGCAGCACCGGGTTTCTTTTGTAAAACCGGATCAGCCCAGAAGACGCAGGTATATTCTTGTCCTCGTCCATACTGATGTTTGCTCCATGTCGGAAAGATCTCTTGGAGGAACTCAGTATTTTGTTTCATTTATTGATGACCATTCCCGCAAAGTGTGGGTTTATTTATTGAAATCTAAAGACCAGGTACTCCAATCCTTTAAAGAATTTCATGCAATGGTTGAAAGCGAGACTGGCAATAAATTAAAGGTGGTTCGATCTGATAATGGTGGTGAGTATTGCAGCCCTTTTGATGGATATTGCAGAGCGGCCGGGATCTGACTTGAGAAGACGCCCCCTAAGACTCCTCAATTGAATGGACTTGCTGAAAGGATGAACAAGACTATTGAAGAGAAGGTCCGAAGTATGTTATCCAATGCCGGATTGCCGAAATCATTATGGGGAGAAGCCGTCAAAACTGCGGTTGACTTGATCAACCTCTCACCATCACGACCACTTGAAGGAGAAATTCCAGAAGAAGTATGGACAGGTTGGAAAGCGTCCTATATTCAATTAAAGGTGTTTGGATGCCGAGCCTTCGTGCATATCCCTAAAGATGAAAGGGCAAAACTTAATGCAAAGACTAAAGAATGCATCTATCTTGGTCCGCCGAGCCGTGAGTTCGGGTTCCGACTTTGGGATCCAATCAATAAGAAGATTATGAGAAGCCCAGATGTAATCTTTCATGAAGATGAGACCATTCATGACATCTCGAAGCCCAAAGTTCGGGTTTCTGTCAGACATGAAGAACCCATCCCTTCTGTCTGAGCTAAAGCAGGGGGAGAAAATCAAAAAAATGAAGAAATTGCTGATCAACAAGCTGATGATGAAGTCTGAGTCAAAGATGAGATCCGGGATGAGAATGATGAACCGGGTTCTCAAGCTGAAGAACAGCCGAGATATCCAACTCGAGAAAGAAGACCCTCTACAAGATACTCATCTGATGAATACACCGTTGTAGCGGAAGACGGTGAGCCTCAGAGTTATGATGAGGCTGT
>JAVKPL010012666.1:0-63714 GCA_032173675.1 Gastrolobium villosum
GCAGTATCACAATCTGTTATTGGACCAATAATATATCATTAATTATGCATCACAAACATACAACTTAAAGACTACGCCTTTCCTTTACGTTTTAACGTCTTAAGGCTTCCAACAAAGCCATTAGCCCTTAATCATGTGATTCTGACTTAGTTCATTAATTACAGAAGTTCAACTTCCTTAGTCTAGGGTCCACAAACCCCCAATAGACTACTGTTCACACAACACAGCTACTGTTCTTCGAAATCCCAGAATATTCGGATATTTGTTCGACAAATATCCGGAAATCTCACGACATAATGCAGTTTCTGCATTTCGTGAATATCCAGTCCAAAGGTCCAACTTTTAACACTTGTACACGGCCAAGGATCCATTTCTAAGCATATACAAGTTCACTTATGTGTTGGTTACTTGTTAAACCCCTTAACATACCAAGATATCACCTTTAGGCTACTAAAACACATGATCAAGTTAAGGTGACTTACCCCAAAGCTTAATCAGCAACTCAAATCATATTTTTATATTATTTTTCTGAGCACCTTTTCGGTACGCGCTTTTCCATAGCCAGTATCAGTTCTGGCATCAGATTTCATTATTTTGACTTGAAACTCGTTTTACAAGTCCTACATATTATTCTAGTAATTATCATGCACTTATAATAATTTTCCGGGATACTTTTTCGGTACGCATTAATACCGACTAGCAGAACCGGTATCTGCACTTTTCTTCCGAAAAGCGACTTTCATCATTCTTACCCACTAAATATAATTATTAAAGCCTCATAATAATTATTAGGGTCAATTATGGAATTATTTCCTAATTATCACAATTAATTCATTAATTATCTTAATTAGCGGTGGAGGTTCTTACATCCTCCATGAACGTATCCATATGATCATATACTCCACAATTTGATCTGGACCTTGATGTTTGTAAATAGTGCGCAAAAAAATAAATAAAACCTTATTTATGAAATTTAGAAAATGATTTTATTGTTTCATTGTCTTACTCCAAGAGCACAATGAAACCAATAACTTCCACTTGCTTAATGCAAGTCTGGGATCCTCCGAAGACCCAAAGAAGTAACATACCTCTTGAACACAAGTTTAGGCAAACTCTTAGTAACTGGTTCTATAAGATCCACCTCTATTCATATCCTAATTGAGTAAAACTCATAGCTCAAGGTTGATTTTCTTGAGTCAATATCCACTTGAAATAACCAAATTTGTGAAAACTCAGCTTTTCAAGACTCCCACTAGAATATACCAGCATATAATCTCACTACTTGAGTACATGCTTAACAATAATATAGTATTCCTCTAGGTTCAAAATGGTACCATCTCACTACTCCCACTGTGTGACTAATGTCTGGTTTAACGCTCAACATGATATGCATGAGACTACCTTTGCCAAAGCATAAGATATCCTGCTCATGCATTCTTCCTTCTCAGAAGTCTTTGGTTACTCCTTAAGAACATGAATTCCACATCTGAGAATTATCATTCTTCTCAGAATTCTCATGTTGAATTTTGGCAAGAGTTTTGTCAATGTAAGTAGCCTGAGGTGATGCCAACAACTTATTCTTCCGGTCTCATAAGAGTTTTATACCAAGAATATAATTGGCTTCCCCAGTACTTCCATACCAAAACACTAACTTAGCCAACTCTTTATGCTTGATATTACCTTCACGTTGTTTCCAATAAGGAGCATATCATCTACATAAAGTACCAGAAAATCTACTATCTTCCGTTGGATCCTTTACATACAAATACACATCATTCTTCAAGTTTCTCTCAAAATCAAAATTTTGATAACCTGATCAAAAATGATGTTCCAAGACCTGGATGCTTACTTAAGTCTATGAAATAGACTTTCTCAACTTGCATACCGTGTGTTCCTTCCCATTTGCTATAAACCTTTTTGGTTGTTGTATATAAATATCCTGACATCCAACTCCCAAAATTGAGACTTATAGCAACTAAGAGAATTTGGATAGACTCAAGCATGGCGTCTGGCAAAAATTGCCTCCAAGCTAGCTTTGAAGGTTTTCACCTTCCTGTCCATCCTCTATTTGCCTTTTATGTCCACATGCACCTTGTGGGTTTTACCCCTTTTGGTGTCATTACTAGGATCGAATGGAGTTGAAATACAAGTGTTTCATCTCATTGTTCATAGCTTGAGCAACACTTGATCAACAGCATCTTCTAGTGCATTATCGTAACTAGTAGGATCAATGTCACTCAACAAGAGACAACTTGAGAGTTAACAATGTTCTCTCCTACTACGAATGTACCGCACTAGACCTTGCGTAGTTACAAGTAGATCCAAGATTGGATCCACTCATTCCTGATATTGTTCTTCCACATGTGATACTAATATTTCTACTAGTTTCACTTATATATTATCATGTTGAATTTCCAATTACGGTTCCCTTGTTTGTTCACCTAGAGATATATCTTTCCCCTCTTTGAACAATCAAGGGAACAACGGATAAAGCTTCTAGAGATTCTAGAATTCTTGATCAAGAATAACCTTACTTAAGAGCTTATAAATTCTCATCTAGTCCTCCTTTAAGAAAATCACGTGAGTGTTGATACCACCCACTTAGATCATCTGGTCTTTAGGACTAAATAAGAAATTATCCCTGGCTCTCTTAGGGTAGTCGAAAGATATGGACTCTTCGATACAAGATTCCGTCTTATTTGACTGTTGTTGTAGGACGTGTGCCGTAACACCCTAAATTCAAATATGGTTTGACCTGTGCGTGCACTCTTTCCATAATTCTTAAGGTATTTTTACAACAAACATTGACGGAACCAAGTTAAGAAGGAACATTTCCTTCTCCTAGGCATCTCTCTTGAACAACATTGGCAAAGATGAATAACTGAACATGATTTTCACCAAGTCTAGAAATTTTTGATTTTTGCATACTGCAACTTCATTCAACTAACGCGTTCCTAGAGTTGACAGTTACGAAAACTATCCCATCTTAAACCAGGTAAGACCTGAACTTACCAGACATGTAGCCAACACTTTAGTCAGACCAAAGTATTTTGATTTGAACACCTAGATGCTTTCCTGCCTTAGACCTAAACCTCTTGAAAACTTCCAAAAGCTTTAGACTTATGGCGACTAGGTTTATCTGTCCAAATCCAGAGTAAACATTCATATAATGAAGTACTCATCACCTCTCCTGGCTTGAACACTAATTGGTCCACATACATTAGTATGTACCAGTTCCAGTTGAATAGTTGCGCAAATCTTTCTGGCCTTGTAGGATTGCTTGGCCATTTTACCTTCCAAATAGGACCAACATGTAGCTTTTAGTTAAAAGATTCTTGAACTTTCAGTCCCTCTTCTAACTAAACCATGTTTCCTTTTTGAGGTAATCTTACTCAATCATAAAAGCCAAAAAATATATTTATTTGGTGAATGTTCTTGTTCATCATCTTTTCCATTCACATAACAAATTTAAGAGGGTATAAGACATAGGTAATAAAGACTATTTAAACAATGTACCAGAACAAACAAGACGAAGATGAACTTCGAAATGTAATTGAGGATTCAATTGTATTGTCAAACCATGTTTTAACCAAAACAACTAACAATAATTGAATTCCTCTTGGAATCCGGAACAAATAAACAGTCACCCAAAACCATTGTCTTTAAATAACTTGTCCTACTACAAATGCAGACACAAGTTCCCATTTTCAAGTTTAAAATATCTTTGTCCACTGCTGACAGGCATACCATGTTTGAACTACTACAAAGAGTAACAAACACAATCAGTGATTCCTGAATCAATGATTCATTCACTGATCAGGCCTTAATATACCCATGTCTGGTTCTTATCATCACCCCTGGGCAATTTTTCTTTCAGTGTCCCTTCAGTCTGCTCTTGAAGCACCTGCCTTGCGGCTTCTTTATAGCAACTAGCTTGACAACTGATCACCAAGTTATTTTGTTCTTGTTACCACCCTTAGGTTTTCCCTTGGATTTAACAAGACTTTTAGCAAACTGCGATAACTGCATTCTGTCTAGCAGAGCTACTTAGACACAACAATCATGTCATTAAGAGTCCGAAGCATCTCTACTCCACTCTTAACCATGTGCATTTGCTTATGCAAGTGTTTGGAAAGACTGACAAAAATATAATAGCGAACTACCATATTTGTCCTTTCCCAATCTGAGTATTGTGTCCTTAGACGCATCCCCTGCAGGTTGCTATGGCCCTTGTACTGTCAGGACAAATTTTAGCTTTCATGTTTTAGAACAATATCAAATTTTTTTTTCACTTAGTTGGTACCATCTAGAGGTTTTTGACTCAAAATCATTTATAAGATATTTTCTGAAAAAACAAGCACACAATTACAAACAAATAATGCAATAAACAAACGAAATACAAGTAGATTCTCATAACTACTCTTGTTTATTGTTAACAATCCTTTAGTTTATCTTTACAAGGCTAACGATGGGCAAGTCACTTGTAAAAACTAAAATTGTTATTTGGGCCTTTAGTGTCATTGCCAGAGCCTCGATGGGAGGGTTAACAATTTTACCAAAGTTGAATGTAATTAACCATTGTTTAATTTCAAAATTATCCTTAGCGTCTAAACAGTGCCGACGATGGGCAGTACAATACTTTACTAAAATTTTGAAATTATTAAGATTTAATCAAGTGAAATTTGATTATCCTTATCCGATGGGGCTTTAGCGATAACCATTTCACTAATAAACCCACAAATGGAGCCCGCAGGTTTTAAAATTAATTATTTAATTTTTAAAACCTTCACCCATTCAACATTTTTATTTTAGAATTTTCATAAGCCCAGTCGAATTTATTTTTTAATTTCAAGATTATCTTTAATAATTTAGTATTATCGACGATGGGCCGTAAAATACTTTATTAAAATTTTGAAATTATTAAGGCCCAATAAAATCCAATCATGCTTATCCGTTGGGGCCTCACATGATTATTTTATTGATAGGCCCACAATGCAAAGTGGAATAGCACCGAATTAGATAATCATTTGTTGATTATCAAGAGCCTTGATTAATAACAGATGATAGATCCCCAGGCTAGCTCAAGAAAAGGGATGACACAATTTCAGTTGATGATGACTAGTGGGATACATGGACTTGGGCTTTAGGCTCAAGTTTATACTCAAGAGCAAGTGAGAGATTGTTGGGTTTTTGCTGTTTCACTAAAGCCCAATAGGGTCAAGAGTGTAAGAAGAGCTCAAGAAATCTAAAACCCATTCAGTTTAGGGTTAGGATTTCTTGGGACCCATATATATACTACGTTTTAGTCATCATCCTCCTCTAGAGGTTATCACTTGGTGCACTACGCCGAATTCGAGGTTTGCTGGCGGTATCATGACGTCGGTTTTCACAATGGAGGTTAAATTCAGCAATACGTGCAGAATTCTTCATAAAAGTATCCATCAAACTACAATTAAAAATCTAATAAGGATCTTTTCCAAAAAAAAAATCTAATACGGCAAAAAAGTTATTCATTCTCATGGAGTTACGCTATAAGCTCTCGCTAACTGGCTTGGTTCTCCTTTCACTCTCCAATTTTGAGGTTTGTTGTTCTTAGGCTTGGATCTACTCACTGAAACAATAAAAGAAAATCCTCATTTTGGGTTTATTCATTCTTCGCTTTTTCATCCCCTTTCTTCTTTGATTTCTCTATTTAGGGTTTCACATATGTTCGCCGGTACCAAAATCGATGCCACCTCCACCATTTCCGACGTTGGGTTCATGGTTAACCAGCTCATCGATTCTTCCCGGTAAAAAGTAAACGATCCTTTAATCTCTCCTAATTTTCTATTTTGATGCAAACAGAGTTCACTTTGTGTTGGTTGTACTGAGATTACTTTGAGATGCAAACAGAGTTCGCTTTGATGCAAAAAGATGAGAGATATTGGTTGTTCGTGATGATTTGTTTGTTTTTACAGTACTTGAAGCTCAAGGTGCCGAATGCATTATATGAAACCTTACAAAAATTGGAAGAAGGTAGTTTCTTTTATATGTTTAAATATGAAGCCTTACAATCGCATTCTCTTTCACAGATAGCCAAAGAAAATTGCAATGGGTGGTACTATGAGGTAGACCCCTCAAATGCAAAATGTGTGGAAGCACTTCAGCCAATAGTTCAGGTACTAAGGGCTATTAATATGGTGAAAATTCAAGTTGACATGTTGTATATAATATGGTTCAATCTGAAGGGTGAGATTTATTGGTAGATCTAAGGTTTATATGTATGTATGCATGTATAAAATTTGTTTTAGAAATTTGAAGTTATGGGTTTAAAGTTGGATTGTTGTTCCATCTGGATTGATTTCCATCCTGAAGTAGTTTAATTTTTTTTTTGATTTTATATCTTTCTTATATGGATGTGCAACTTCTATGCCTCTAATGTGATCTGTCTGTGTCTCGATGTGGTTTATTCGAAAAAAAAGTATATTAAGTTTCAGCTTAGAAGTGAAATTTTCAACTTTGAGTGAGAGGAACCAAAACCTACATATATTTTGACATTTTCCCATCCACAGTTTACTTTCTCAAGGATTAGCTCGAATCCAACCTGTTGATCTTCCCGGTATTGAGAATGTAAGCTTTTTTCCATCCTATGCTATATTCAATTGTTTACTTAGCAATGATGTATTGTTCGAAGGTGCTATCTTCTTTTGTTGCTTTGCAGGTTGATGTGACACAACTTATAGAAGGACACTCTTCCTACCTGCGGATGACACATAAAATAGTGGAGCAGCTTGAATTGGACAATTATTATGCTATTTTCTGAAGGGGACATGACAACCCCCTGGAAGAGAAGAGTACCTTCCTTTTGATTTGCTATATATATATATATATATATATATAAAATATATAGAAAATTTATATATAGTATTAGATATATATATATGTGTATATAAATTTCAAGAAGAGGGATTCATGTCAAAGTTGTGGATACCCCAAATTTGGAGGTCCTGACCCATCAACTTATAGTGCAACTGGACTGAGCATTGGCAAGGGATTGGTATTGCACCGCTATGAATTATGGAGCTCACAACTATGCTAGCAGATCAAGCTGCTATAGATGTGGTTTATTGAAAGATGATTATTCTTGTGGATTTGGGACAAATATTGAGGCCTCTAGAGGTGGATCTGATAGCAATTTCCCCCCAGGATGGAAGACTGGTGACTGGATTTGCACTAGGTCAGGTCACATATCTTCATATATTTTCAGCACTAAAATAGTTTTGCTTCTGTTCGTGTAATTTTCTTAACCTCATTAGCTCAATAAATAGCCTGCATTCTGTTGCTATATCCAACTATCATAAAAGCTGAATTTAAAAACATGCAACTAAGTTTACCTACAGAAGCTGCATTTCCATGAATTGAATTTGGTATACTAGTACTTTTCTTCCACCCTGAGAGACAGAGTGAGTCAAACTTTGCCCTTGCACATTGATGATAAGAACGAAAGGAGCAGTATATTTGTAGGATAAAAGACAGAATAGTTGAGAAAGAACAATATTGATGATAGTCAACATAAAATAACTCAGTTAATTATATTACACAATAAGAAATGTGAAGTACTGTAATAATACTTTTTAACCTTTTTTGCCCTTTGTGCATATGTTTCAGAATTGGCTGTGGAGTGCATAATTATGCTAGCAGGACAGAATGCTTCAAGTGCAAAACACCAAAAAAATTTGGTGAGAAAAGTAGCATTCATTACGTTTTCTGAGTACTTATTTTTCTCTTGGCTACTGCCTATTGATTTGCTATATATATATATATATATATATATTTATTTATTTATATTGTGGCTCAATTTCATTTTAAAATTTCAACTTGCACAAGTAGAAAATTTATAAATGCCAAAGTAGCCGAGCATGGATTATTAGTGCTTTAGCTTGGCATTTTTTATTTTTATTTTAAAAATGCATATATAATCTTTTTCTTTTTCTAGTCACTGTGGATGACACTATTTAATTTTCTTGTCCTATGTGTTTGCTTGCATTTTAGATCCATACCTATGTGGTCGCATCTGACACTGTTTGAAATGTTCTTAAAGGTTAGATTGAGAGAAGCCCAATTAAAAAATGGGAACGAGAGTGAGATTTATAAGCCCTATTAAAAAATGCAAGGTTAGCTTAATTTATTAATGCTTATATATATAATAAATCATACAAGTTTGTACTTTAGTGCTTTTTGTTCTTCAAAGATGCTGTCATTTTTCACGTTTAATGTTAAGGTCTTGCCTTCCTTGTTTTAGGTTTTTTTTTTCTTTTAAAAAAAAGAAACTTTTGGATAAGTTTTTTTTTTTTTTGAACTATAGCAAATCAAACACTCTCTCCCTTGATTGAAAACATAATTTTTTTTTTCGAAATTGTTAAAGTAAAAGGGTGTGTAGTTAGCTTATGTAAATACCAAATAAATCTTAGTCATAGTTCATGAAAAGTTGTAATCTTTTGCACCTTTTGGATGGTTTCATGACTTTAACTCTTGTCTCTGTTTAACGTGGTCATTATTTTATTTTTTTATTTATTTTACATTGTGCGTAGTTAGGCATGTATTTATATTCCTCTTAATTTGGCAACTTTAATAATTGGCACGCATTTCTTTTCTCAGTTAAATTTAAGAAATGAATAGATATAATAGGAATAGTAAAAAATAGACATAATAACTATCCTTTAAAGTCGAGGATCCACTTTGCATTGAATTTTCTGGAATTTTCTTAATTTCTTAGGATATATTAATTTTTCTGTATATAAGTAAAAACAAGTAAAAATAGCATTATTCTGGAATTTTTCTGTATATTAATTCAATTTTTTATATAAGTAAAAACAAGTAAAATTAATTTCTGTCATTATATATTAATGTTGTTCTTAGAATTTTCTGGAATTTTCTGTAAAATTAACTATCCTTTAAAAATTAATATACAGTAATTAACTTTATTTTTGTAAGTATTAGATAACATTTCATAATAATGCTGCTTTTACTTGTTTTTACACCATTATGTGATATTGACATTTGAAAATATTTTTAATGTAATAGGTGAGTCAAACAGGAGAACAAGTAAGTAGGGGTAACTTGTATATCCTTACTCATAAGAAGAAAGATGGAACATATATTAATAGAGAAGCTCAAACTGTTTGTGTAAGGAGTCAAAGGTTTGAACTTTTTAATATTTCTTCTGTAGAATACTTTCTTGATTTTGATACATCATACATGTTAGGGATTTGAGAAATTAAGATTACCAAGCTAGATCGTTGAAAAATATTGTAATATTGTAGATCCTTTAAATAGTGTGCTTGCTGAATGCATACACGACTATGCTCTAAGATGCGGCTTGATATAAATTTTGGTATCCTCTCCAGGTCCTTTCAAAGAGACATATAGACCTTGTCACTGCTCATGCCTGGTTATTAGAAAGTAAAGAACTGGAGGAGAAGGTTAGTCTATTACGTACTTTTATGGACATTGCATTTATTTTTTATTTTTGTTTTTTTTTTTTTAAAAAAACTAAGGTGAAAATGGAAAATTTATCATATTTCTTTGGAAAAAATTCATTAACATTGTACATTGTTCTGCTCTAAATGTTAAACTGATGCTTCTTGGCCCCTTCTTATTTAGGACTCTTCGCCAATATGATATTGCTTTGTCACTACAGCATTATTCTGATTCAGAAATTCTTTCAATCTGTTCTACCTCACCTACTGCTGAGGGCCCAGATTTTGTGGATAATTTGAGAAGGTAAAACATATGGTTGATTATGCTTTTAAATGTATCAAGATATTATCTTATTTCAAAGATGGATATCAGAATTTTCTGAATTATTATTTTATATTTCTGTAAGCAATCCTTTATATATAACTAAAATTATTCAAAGGGTGAAATGCTACCTTGACAGGACTGCATAACTAATGGAACTGTCAACTGGTGAGGTTGGTTTCTATAACACCTCATATATTTAAATGTGAATTTTTATATTATATTGTGAGATGAAAATTGGTGGATTAGTGAAAATCCATGAATTATGGCCAAAATGGGCAAAAAGGGCAAAATGGTAATTTGCCAACCGTGTGTTCTGAGGCTCAAATACTGAGTTAGAGATTTCATATGACAAAAGTAATACTGGAAATGGAATCCGGGCGGAAAATTGAGTGAATAGGCAAATTTGGGAAAAATTGATGAATAGTGATTTTTTTTGTGTTAAAATATTGTGGGGTGAGTGTACCGATAGGTGTGAAATTTTTATCAATATTTTGGAGAAATAAAAATATGTCATGGACTGGAAAAATATGTAGATTCAGAATTTATGATCGGAATTTTTATCGGGGTTAAAGTTAGATCGCGTGTGGGACCCGTGTGACCGAAGTCACTTGGCCCCACCTCCTTTTCTTCCTTCTTTCCTCTCTTTTCTTCTCCATTTCTCGCGCGCCCCTGTAGGAAGAAAGAAAAAACACACCTTTCTCTTCATCCTTTTCCCATTTCTTCATTTCTTCACCGAATCGCTTGATTTTGGTGTTGAAATCTATTGTAAACAACCTTCCAAAGCCTTTGGTAACACTTAGAAGCCTTGAATCCACCTCCTTGGTTGCGTTT
This sequence comes from Gastrolobium villosum, assembly GCA_032173675.1. Classification (NCBI taxonomy): domain Eukaryota; kingdom Viridiplantae; phylum Streptophyta; class Magnoliopsida; order Fabales; family Fabaceae; genus Gastrolobium; species Gastrolobium villosum. The sequence goes on from JAVKPL010012666.1 coordinate 10,615, forward strand.
TTGGCAAAAAACAGATCCGACCCATAGTGTTCATGGAGCTTTCTTGGAGGTTTTGATCTTCCTATGGTTTAGTGAAGCATTGGTGGTGAACATACAACACATTGTGAGTATATTTGTGGTATATTGATGGTTGATTTCATAGATCTAGAAATTTATGTTCTAAGCTTTAATTTTAGATGTGTGATGATAGAGAGCCCAAATGGAAAAATGCTATTAGATGACAAGGCCTTAGAATCATGCTTGTAAGCTAGAAATGCTATGATAATTTTTGGTGAAAAAGATAGGTTTTTAACTTAGGAAAAATTTGAGGGATTTTCATGAAAAATGAGTTTTGGTGTAATATGGATTTGATGATTGTTGTAGGGTGCCTCACACGGACGGAATTGTGAAAAGTTGAATTGGAGCATACGTTTGGAACAGATTGCTCGTATTGAGGTAAACTCTTGGAACTTGGGTTTAATCCCTAGTGTGCTCCACCACACCTAGAGGAAGGTTGTGGTTGGATTATGTGGTTATGACATGGTGTGCTTGTGTGCTTGTATGCATATTGCTTGTATTTTGTGAAAATTGTTTGGTCACTGGCCAGTTGACGCGTGTTGGTTTGGACATCCGCTGGGTTCATCCTACGGGAGAATGCCAGTTGGAGATGCCATGGTGTTGACTCTGGGAGCGACATCAGGATGATCCAAGCGGGGGACGTCCGCCGGATAGGGCTCATGAGGAGTTCCGGTTGGGTATTGCCATTGAGTCTTCTCAACCATGGGAGAGGCGCCAGGACTGTCTCGGGAGTTATATGATGGAGTCCTTGAACATGAGTCCATGCGTGGATGTTCTTGGGTGTCTCCAGGTGGATGGCATTGGGATTGCATGACATTTTGGAGGAGTTATGGAGTGCACATGGCATGCCATTAGCATTTTGAGACTTAGGTCATGAACATATTGCATGATGTTGTTTCCATGCTTTTGTTAGTGTTCATGATTATATGCTAAGTCTTGTTTATGTTCATTATTCATGGCATGGATAACTGTATATTTTGAGTGAGCATGGGACTTGTCCATTGCCACATTCATAGCCTTGAAGTCTTGGTATTCATGTTGTAAAAATGGTCCATATTTGTATGTAAATGGCCATTATTTGGGGACTTTGTAAATGATACATGTTTTAAGGAAATTGGATGATGGAAGGGCCTAGAGCCTACATTAGGACATGATTATGTGTTGTGTGGAGTACCAAGGGGTTAGGGATGGATTACACAACCTTTTTGGGGCTTAAAATGCTGTAATCTGTCATTTTGCTGCATAGTAATCGATTACCCAAGGCATGGTAATCGATTACCATGCAACAGGGGACGAAAAATTGGCTACTGTCTTCACTGGTAATCGATTACTGGCCTTTGGTAATCGATTACCATGTGAGGTAATCGATTACCCAAAGTTGGTAATCGATTACCAGAACAGAGGATTGAGAAAATTGGCTACTGCCTCATTTTTGACAGGTGGTAATCGATTACCACCCACTGGTAATCGATTACCACCCACTGGTAATCGATTACCACAGTGTAATTTTCGAAAATTCAGGTTTTTCTAGACTAAAAGAAAGGGGCTTAACTTGATGGGTAGAACTCCAAATGGTACGTGGTTTGAAACCACGCGTAGACAACGTAAAGGACTATAACTTGGTAAAATGTGAGAGTAAGATGGTGAGTTTAAATGAATTGAATAAAAAGAAGGATGAATGATGTTAGCAAAAATGTATGCTTCCGCAAATTGCATTTACAATTATAGTGTGGTTTTAATTGATTACGGAAATTGCCCGTAATTTAATTAACCCAATCACTGTGATTGTAACTGCGCTTAATATCATAATCAATGTTAACAATACCGGTGTACAACGGGCTGTTACATTTTATGGTATCAGAGCAGTTTTGTGAGGGAAACTCTGATTGTTTGTGTATGTTGTATCTTGTGTGCCATAGCTATTTGTGAACTATTTATGATTAATGTATATGTGATTCCTCAGTGTGGGTCTGATCAACTCATTCCTTTGTGTTACATGTACAGATATCATGAGTAGGGCACGAGGTCGCCGTGGGGCACGTGGTGCAGGTCCTTTGCCACCGGATCCGGTCACTGCAGTCCTGAATGCTCTGCAGGCGGAAACGGCTGCAAATAGAAACATGACTGAAAACCTGATGAAAACTAATCAGGATATGATCCTAGGAGGGATAATTCACCTCCACACACAGCTACGGTGACTCCTACACCGACGCCATCTGTTACTCCTCAACAGGGGGAGAGGGGCTAGTCACCACACTGGTGAGGCTAGTCATCATACTACTACTGACCCTAGCTATGTTCCTGATCCGTCATCTGTTGCCCAATCTACTGGGGCTGCGGGGCAGGTGCTTGATAATGCTGACGATGAGCGTAGGCTCATATCTTTTAGGAAACATAAGCCACCCGCATTTCTGGGGTCAAGGGACCCGAAGGAGGTTACTGCTTGGTTGAGGGGTATGGATAAGATTTTTCAAGTTATGAGAAACCAAGATCCGCAGAAGTTATTGTATTCTGTTTATATGCTGGAGGGTGATGCCCAAGAGTGGTGGGACAATGTGTCTCGCCCATTTGTTATTCAGGGTGAGGTTCTTACTTGGACTATGTTTGAAGGATTATTTCATGAAGAATATTTTCCCCGCGATGTTCGGGAGGCAAAGCAAGGTGAATTTGATAATTTGGTACAGAGAGTTATGACTGTGGATGCCTATGTGGCGAAATTTAATGAACTTGTCAAGTTTGCTAATTATGGAGGTACTCTACCTACTCCGGAATTCTTGTCAGCTAAATTTCAAAGAGGGCTGAGTGAGAAGATTGCAAAGAGGATGTCAAATACTGCGGTGAGAAACTTTGCTGACTTGGTGACCCAATGCAAGAGGGTCGAGACTGTTTATGGGAGGTATCCAAAATCGGATAAGGTAAAAGAGCAAGATGTTAAGAGGACACCTGGTCCTTCTGGAAATACTAATAGAGGAGGTTTCAATAATAATAATAGAGGTAGGGGGTTGCATGTAAGGCAGCCTCCTGGTCAGTTCAAGAGGGGTGGAAATACTGGTGGTGGTGGTGCTGCGAACAGATATTTTACCCCACAATGTGGGAAGTGTGGGAAATACCACAAAGGTGTGTGTGGTGCTGATCCGTCGGCTTGTTATAAATGTGGTCGGAATGGCCACTTTGCTCGAAATTGTCCATCTTCTTCGGGGCAGGCTGCGAATCTGCAGGCCTTGCCGCCAGCTACTACTACTGCTACTCCTATTGCTTCTGTTCCTACTGTGGGACGAGTTTATACTACAAATGCACAACATACTCAAAAGGCTCCGAATTTGGTTAAAGGTATAATTTTCCTATCTAATGTTGATTTGTCTGTATTATTTGATTCGGGAGCTACACATTCTTTTGTGGCGGACTATGTGGCTAAGGCGTTGGACTTAAAGGTAACACGAATGGTTCCTCCGATGCGTATTACTACCGCTACAGGAGAGGTTAGTGAATCATCTTGGATATGTGAAGATGTGAAGTTTACTTATTTAGGCAGGGGTTATACCATTGATTTAATTATCTTACCCCTGGCCTCTGTTAATTTGATTTTGGGGATGGATTGGTTGTCTCGGAACTGCGCAATGATTGATTGCTGCGGAAAGAGGTTGTTGTTGTCTCACGAGAGGCCGTCTGTTTGTCCGTCTTTATATTTGTCTGTCAGTCAAACTGTGAAAGCCTTGAAGGCTGGAGATTTGGGATATGTCTTGTTGGGCGGATTGGTGGGTGATAAAAAGGAGGAGATTTCCGCTATTCCAGTTGTTAATGAGTTTGAGGATGTATTTCCGGATGAGATACCGGAATTCCCGCCTGAGAGAGAGATTGAATTCTCGATTGACCTACTGCCTGGTGTGGGGCCGATCTCTTTGGCTCCATACCGGATGTCGCCACTTGAGTTGGCTGAATTGAAGAAACACATTGAAGAATTATCTGCGAAGAATTTTATTAGGCCGAGTGTGTCTCCGTGGGGAGCACCGGTGATATTTGTAAAGAAAAAGGATGGTAGCATGAGATTGTGCGCTGAATAAAGTGACTATTAAGAACCGGTATCCATTGCCGCGTATTGATGATTTATTAGATCAGTTGAGGGATGCCTGTGTATTTTCAAAGATTGATCTCCGGTCCGGATATCACCAGATTCGGATTAAACCGGAGGATGTACCTAAAACAGCTTTCCGATCCAGATATGGACATTTTGAATATCAAGTGATTCCTTTTGGGCTTACTAATGCCCCTGCGGTGTTCATGGACTATATGAACCGCATTTTTAAACCGTATTTGGACCAGTTCGTGATTGTATTTATTGATGACATTTTGATCTACTCTAAGAGTAAGGAGGAGCACGTCGACCATTTGAGGACAGTGTTGCAGGTATTGAAGGACAAGAAATTATATGCTAAACCGTCTAAGTGTGAATTCTGGTTGTCTGAGGTGCAATTTTTGGGTCATGTCATTTCTGCAAGCGGTGTTGCAGTAGATCCAAGCAAGATTGAAGCGGTAAGTGACTGGGAACGACCTAAGACTGTGACTGAAATTAGAAGTTTTCTGGGGCTTGCTGGCTATTATCGCCGATTTATACAGGGATTTTCTGCAATGGTTCTACCGTTGACTCGATTGACACGAAAGGATACTCCTTTTGTGTGGACCCAGGAATGTGAGGACTGTTTTCTGCTGCTAAAAGAGAAATTGACCACTGCTCCGGTGTTGACTCTACCTGATCCGGAGGGTGAGTTTGTGTTATATTGTGATGCTTCTAAGAAAGGTTTAGGGAGCGTGCTGATGCAGGAAGGAAAAGTGATTGCTTACGCGTCTAGGCAGTTAAGGCCGCATGAAGAAAATTATCCGACGCACGACTTGGAATTGGCTGCTATTGTGTTTGCCTTGAAAATCTGGAGGCACTTTCTGTATGGGATGAAATTTGCTGTGTTCAGTGATCACAAAAGCTTAAAATATTTGTTTGATCAGAAGGAGCTTAATATGAGGCAGCGTAGATGGGTTGAATTCCTGAAAGATTATGACTTTGAGCTGAAATACCACCCGGGAAAGGCTAATGTTGTGGCAGATGCATTGAGTAGGAAGTCTGTTAACTTATCTCATATGATGATGTGGGACAATGAAGTGATTGAGCAATTTCGTGACATGAAAATAACGGATTTCTTTGCAGGAAGAATGTGTGATATGGAGTTGACTCGGATTGAAAACGAACTGCACGAGAAAATTAAAGAGACTCAGATTCGAAATGAAAGTATAAAGTATTTGAAAGGCCAAAGTGGCATATCTGTGAATGAACAGGGACTACTGTTATATCAGGGCAGGATTGTTGTGCCCAAGGAACTTGCAGAGGAAGTTATGACTGAGGCCCATAAGGGTCAATATGCTATCCACCCAGGTGCCACAAAAATGTACCAAGATTTGAAAGTTAAGTTCTGGTGGCCTGGGATGAAAAAGGATGTTGCTAAGTACGTGTCTAAGTGCTTGGTTTGTCAGAAAGTAAAGATAGAGCATCAGAAACCTGCTGGACTACTTCAGCCGCTGGACATACCTGAATGGAGATGGGAGAGTATTTCAATGGATTTTGTTGTGGGATTGCCGTGAACTCAAGCTGGTTATGATTCGATTTGGGTTATTGTGGACCGACTCACGAAGTCTGCACACTTTCCACCAGTACGAGTGGATTTCACTACGGAGAAGTTGGCTACATTGTATGTAAAGGAGATTGTTAGACTCCATGGGATACCGATTAGCATTGTGAGTGATCGGGACCCGAAGTTTACTTCACGATTTTGGGGAGCTTTGCAGCAGGCTTTTGGCACTCAGCTTCGACTGAGCACTGCTTATCACCCGCAGACTGATGGTCAGACTGAGAGGACCATACAGACACTTGAGGACATGCTGAGAGCTTGCACACTGGAACAGGGTAATGCCTGGGATAGGTACTTACCATTGGTGGAATTTTCTTATAACAACAGTTTTCATTCCAGTCTGGGTATGGCACCGTATGAGGTTTTGTATGGCAGGAGGTGTCGTACGCCCACTTGTTGGACTGAGGTAGGCGATAAAGAAAGATTTGGTCCGGATTTTGTGCAGGAAACAACAGTGCAAATTGAAATGATCAGGGAAAAATTGAAACAGGCACAGAATCGGCAGAAAAGCTACTATGACAATAAGCATAGACCGCTGGAATTTGAGGAAGGTGACCATGTTTTTGTACGGTTATCTCCGGTCACAGGTGTTGGCCGTGCGTTGGGTGTGAGGAAGCTGAGTCCACGATTTATTGGGCCATATCAAATTATAAAAAGAGTAGGATTGGTGGCCTATCAGCTTGCCTTACCCCCTCAGTTGTCTAATTTACATGATGTTTTTCATGTGTCGCAGTTGCGACGTTATGTTCCGGACGAATCACATGTGGTGATGCCGGATAATATTGAAATCAGGGAGAACTTGAAGACTCCCATTTGTCCTATTGCAATATTGGACCGCAGTGAAAAGAGACTGAGAAGTAAAGTGATTCCTATGCTGAAGATTCAGTGGGAAGGCCGCACACCTGAGGAGGCTACTTGGGAGCGGGAGGACGAGATTCTCCGGCTGTATCCTGAGTTAGCGAGCAGGTATGATTTAATTTTGCGGACAAAATTTTTAAAAGGTGGGGTGAATATAACACCTCATATATTTAAATGTGAATTTTTATATTATATTGTGAGATGAAAATTGGTGGATTAGTGAAAATCCATGAATTATGGCCAAAATGGGCAAAAAGGGCAAAATGGTAATTTGCCAACCGTGTGTTCTGAGGCTAAAATACTGAGTTAGAGATTTCATATGACAAAAGTAATACTGGAAATGGAATCCGGGCGAAAAATTGAGTGAATAGGCAAATTTGGGAAAAATTGATGAATAGTGATTTTTTTTGTGTTAAAATACTGTGGGGTGAGTGTACCGATAGGTGTGAAATTTTTATCAATATTTTGGAGAAATAAAAATATGTCATGGACTGGAAAAATATGTAGATTAAGAATTTATGATCGGAATTTTTATCGGGGTTAAAGTTAGATCGCGTGTGGGACCCGTGTGACCGAAGTCACTTGGCCCCACCTCCTTTTCTTCCTTCTTTCCTCTCTTTTCTTCTCCATTTTCTCGCGCGCCCCTGTAGGAAGAAAGAAAAAAACACCATTTCTCTCCATCTTCTCCCATTTCTTCATTCCTTCACCGAATCGCTTGATTCCGGTGTCGAAATCTATTGTAAACAACCTTCTAGATCCATTGGTAACACTTAGAAGCCTTGAATCCACCTCCTTGGTTGCGTTTTTGGCAAAAAACAGATCCGACCCATAGTGTTCATGGAGCTTTCTTGGAGGTTTTGATCTTCTTATGGTTTAGTGAAGCCTTGGTGGTGAACATACAACACATTGTGAGTATATTTGTGGTATATTGATGGTTGATTTCATAGATCTAGAAATTTATGTTCTAAGCTTTAATTTTAGATGTGTGATGATAGAGAGCCCAAATGGAAAAATGCTATTAGATGAAAAGGCCTTAGAATCATGCTTGTAAGCTAGAAATGCTATGATAATTTTTGGTGAAAAAGATAGGTTTTTAACTTACGAAAATTTGAGGAATTTTCAAGAAAAATGAGTTTTGGTGTAATATGGATTTGATGATTGTTGTAGGGTGCCTCACACGGACGGAATTGTGAAAAGTTGAATTGGAGCATACGTTTGGAACGGATTGCTCGTATTGAGGTAAACTCTTGGAACTTGGGTTTAATCCCTAGTGTGCTCCACCACACCTAGAGGAAGGTTGTGGTTGGATTATGTGGTTATGACATGGTGTGCTTGTGTGCTTGTATGCATATTGCTTGTATTTTGTGAAAATTGTTTGGTCACTGGCCAGTTGACGTGTGTTGGTTTGGACATCCGCTGGGTTCATCCTACGGGAGAATGCCAGTTGGAGATGCCATGGTGTTGACTCTGGGAGCGACATCAGGATGATCCAAGCGGGGGACGTCCGCCGGATAGGGCTCATGAGGAGTTCCGGTTGGGTATTGCCATGGAGTCTTCTCAACCATGGGAGAGGCGCCAGGACTGTCTCGGGAGTTATATGATGGAGTCCTTGAACATGAGTCCATGCGTGGATGTTCTTGGGTGTCTCCAGGTGGATGGTGATATTGTATTGCTTGCATATTACATTATGTCATATTTATACATTTTAGTGAGCCATGGAGTGGAGAGAGCCTCTAGCTCCATTGGTTTACTGAGATATATCCGTATATCTCACCCCGTGTTTGGGGGACCACATTTCAGGTCACTATGAGCCGGGAGGAGCTTCGGGCAAGAAGCCCGTATAGTGGACATTGGATTGGCATGCGGTGCATTGGGATTGCATGACATTTTGGAGGAGTTATGGAGTGCACATGGCATGCCATTAGCATTTTGAGACTTAGGTCATGAACATATTGCATGATGTTGTTTCCATGCTTTTGTTAGTGTTCATGATTATATGCTAAGTCTTGTTTATGTTCATTATTCATGGCATGGATAACTGTATATTTTGAGTGAGCATGGGACTTGTCCATTGCCACATTCATAGCCTTGAAGTCTTGGTATTCATGTTGTAAAAATGGTCCATATTTGTATGTAAATGGCCATTATTTGGGGACTTTGTAAATGATACATGTTTTAAGGAAATTGGATGATGGAAGGGCCTAGAGCCTACATTAGGACATGATTATGTGCTGTGTGGAGTACCAAGGGGTTAGGGATGGATTACACAACCTTTTTGGGGCTTAAAATGCTGTAATCTGTCATTTTGCTGCATAGTAATCGATTACCCAAGGCATGGTAATCGATTACCATGCAACAGGGGACGAAAAATTGGCTACTGTCTTCACTGGTAATCGATTACTGGCCTTTGGTAATCGATTACCATGTGAGGTAATCGATTACCCAAAGTTGGTAATCGATTACCAGAACAGAGGATTGAGAAAATTGGCTACTGCCTCATTTTTGACAGGTGGTAATCGATTACCACCCACTGGTAATCGATTACCACAGTGTAATTTTCGAAAATTCAGGTTTTTCAAGACTTAAAGCAAGGGGCTTAACTTGATGGGTAGAACTCCAAATGGTACGTGGTTTGAAACCACGTATAGACAACGTAAAGGACTATAACTTGGTAAAATGTGAGAGTAAGATGGTGAGTTTAAATGAATTGAATAAAAAGAAGGATGAATGATGTTAGCAAAAATGTATGCTTCCGCAAATTGCATTTACAATTATAGTGTGGTTTTAATTGATTACGGAAAATGTATTGATGTAAGAAAAGGAATATGTTAAAAGAAAAATTTGCCCGTAATTTAATTAACCCAATCACTGTGATTGTAACTGCGCTTAATATCATAATCAATGTTAACAATACCGGTGTACAACGGGCTGTTACAGTTTCCTTGTGTAATCTCAATTTTAAAACTTCAAACTCTTTGATTTATTTGCTTTAATTATTCCTCATCTCTTAAATAAAGAGAGGACGAGCCTTGGAAAAACGGTAAGGTTGCTTCTTATGACAGGAAGATCACAGGATCGAGTCTAAGAAACAGTCCCTTTATACAGCCGCCTCAAAGTTAGAGAAGATACGGTACAATACTAAATTGAGTTTGTTTTTATGTCTTTCACCATCTAATCTCATGAAAAAATATCTTTTATGTCTTTCTAAAAGATTAAATTCCCAACCTTTTTATTTTATGTCTTGCTAAAAATAGGGTTGTGAAATGGTTATAACAAGTAAAGATGATAGAATAAATGTGTTTTTAGGTGCTGGCATTAAAACCAAGAACAATAGTGTAAAAGCATATTTTTCAAGATTCATTTTTTATTTTTAAAGGTTGACAAACATCTCACTAATATTTAAAAAAAAATTAGTTCTTGTTAATTCTTACTCATATTTTTTTTCTTGTCCAGATTTTTTAAAATTCATATTTGGAGATCTTGTTAATTCAGATTTTTTAAACTTCATCAATTATGCAGATCTCGCATTTCCTCGCTATTGTCTCTAAACAGGAACACACTTTTTTGTATTGATTTACTATTATATCTATTGATGAAGTATTTGTGCAGGTTAGTTTGAGTGCATTTGCGTTCTTGTTCTCAGAGCTTGTTCAGTACAACCAAATGCAGGTTGACAATATTGGCGAGCTCGAGCGAAGGTGATCCTCTCTTATTTATTCCAAGCTGGGAGAGATCTTTAGTATTGCTAAGGATGATTTGTTTCCTTGGGTTCAAGACAGTAACCAATTAATGTAACATTTTAGTTATATGTCAATATTGCTTTGTTTTGGGTACTTTATTTTTAATTTGTGAAGCTTGTAGAGATAATAGTAAAAGACTTATGTTTTAATTTGTAGTTGTATTGACAATGTGATTACTTTTATGATTAATTTGTAAAAGACTTATGTACTTTGTTTTTGACATATGTTTGGATCTATAAATTTTTAATGTTAGGCTTTTTATATTGATCTTTATTATTGTTTCTAGTTTTTTTTTATAATGTTATAATAATTTTAATGTTATAATAACAGGTTTGATCATAAACAATAAATGTATTTATGATCAATGAAATCACTGTAAAAATTTAAATCAAATTATATAATTAAATGAATTTTACAATTCAGTGACTATTTACAATATTTATGTTTACCAAAAAAAATTATATTCATAGCAACCACCACAGGAAAAAAATTTTAAAAATAAATTACACGATTTAGCGGCGGTTCAAAACCGTCGCTATAAAAAAATATTATTTTTTTGCAATAATCAAAGGCGGTTTGTATATGTTTTGCGGCGGTTTATTTTTTCGCGTCGGTTATTCCGACGGTTCCTGCAAACCGACGCTAAAATTTTTAACGTCGCCAGTTTCTAAGTCGGTTCTTAATTGGCCACTGAAGTTTTTAGTGGCGGTTTGAACCGCCGCTAAATCCAAAATAAACCGCCGCTAAATCCCTCTTTTGGTGTAGTGGTGGTTGTAGAGGCTGATTTATGTTCATCTCCTTGAAAGTGAGAAAGGTTCCACACACTTCCCGTTTCCCCTTGAGTCATAATCTGGAAGATCTGCCACAGTCCACCATCAAGGGATTTGTTCGTGCTGCGACGCTGAGGTGAGCAGTTCGTGAAGAGGAATCATATAAGGGAAGATTCTACACGAGACCTGCGCACCAAGAGGTAATCGTGAATCGCTTCCGAGGATGATTCGGTAAGCATACCAATGTACTAGGTCCTAAATCGCTTCCGCATAAATCCAATCGTTCATACAGATAGTCATCCATAATAATGCGTAGCAGAGAAAACCTGTAAGGAATAAGAATTACATGTTTGAAAGGAACACCAAGCTTGTTGAGTTTGAGGGTGCTGAGTGACAAGTAGCTTCTGGAGGTCATAAATTTCAGATTCAAGCTTAGCAACATCGAAAACAACTTTGTTCCCTATTCCATTTAGAAAATCTGATATTCTAACATTCACCGCATCAATCAAACAAAATAATCATTTACATTAATTACATTAATTACATCGTAGTCCTAATTTCATGTTGTATACAACTAAAATATTAAAATAAAAAATAGAAGAATCTAGAAGAAACCATTAAGGGGAGGAAATGTTACCAACATAGGAAGAGCTATCAAATGAGAATTACTAGGAACTAGAACGAAGAGTGTCTCCGAGAAGAAGAACCATTAAGCGATGATGACAATGGAAAAGCTATCAAAGAAGAAGAAGAGGCTTACAATTTTACAAAGAGAGATGGGGCGAGGGCATGCGAAAATGTGGTGGGAAATTGCAATGAGGCAATGGTACGAGTGGCGGGTGGGTAAATCAAAGTGAATAAATAATATAAAATTTGTAATTAAGAATTTGAAATGGCCATAGTGACAAGTGGAGGTTGCGCGCCCCTTCCCACCGGCTCTGTTACAAAATGAGTCAGCCTATAGTGACAAGTGGAGGTTGGCGGGCTGAGCGGATTAACCCGTCAATTCAAACCTATTTTACACAATCCACCTCGCCTCGCCCAATGTTGTTAAACTCGAGTTTCTACGTAGAAACGGTAAGGGGTGGTAGAAATGTAAAAAGTAAAAATGACATGAAACGTAAAGTTTCTACTTTCTAACACTTAAGGTTAAGATGCAAAATTATATATTTGCATGTAAAAAAAATATTACATAATGAATATGTGTGTTGAGCCACTTATCTATCTATAAAGGAAAATTATTTTTCATAACCAAGTATCAAAATTATAAACAGTGATAATTAACAAGTAATGGATTGTTTCATACACTCTGCAGATTTTGGATAATCGCTCATAATGATATAATTCATTTTTCTCAATGCACACAACACTACAAAAATCACGGTTGATAGCTACATCCCGTTAACCACATTTATTACAATGACAGTAAAATTACAAATATACCCCCATTTACAACACTCATTTTAAAATGTGGCTAAATTGCTTTTGATTATTAATTTTTTCTTTTCCCGTAAGTAAAGGGTTTCTTCTTAGATCTATTCGTATGAGAAAACCCCTGTTTCAAGTCTAAAACCTTTGAATCTTCCAATAGAGTTTGGAGAATCGTTCAAGAGAATCTTTGAGCTCACTTCCTTCTTCAAGCTTGAGCTTCAAATCTTGAAGCTCTCATTTGTCATTTTTGTTCAAGCAAGCTCTACTTACATCGTCAATTTTCTTCTAGATTCCACCAAAAGCGAAGCTCTCAGTGCTAAGGTGACTTTTAATCTTTTCGATCTATGCATGATATGTACAGATTCATGAATGTTGCAGTGTTTTACTCTTTTTCTTAATTTTTCTTTTTTGAAAGGGTTTTACTTCTCCGCTTTATTCTCTCTCCTTTTAATTTGTTACCTCTTCTGAAGCTTCTGTTGTCAATCTCATCCCTCAAGGCCAACAGGTATCAATTTGATTCGATTTAATTGTTTTTTTTTCTAGATTACTTTCACTCCAACAGGTATCAGTTTGATTCGATGCAATTGTTTTTTTTTTTATAAATTGTAACTGTTGTTGTTATATGTGCTTGAATTTATTATTTAATGTCATGAAAATTTTAAGCTACGATTTAAATTGCTTGGAGTTCAACTTGTATGAGCCTCGAAGGGATAAGATTGTGAAAGATCAATTGTTGGGGAGTGCTGTTAAACTTGGCAGATTGGGGTGTTGATAGAGAGAGCTTGAGCATTAGTGTTCCGTTGAACTGTAAGAGGAACTATAGGAACTTTAGGAACTTCTCGGGTAATTTTGGCTTCTCTGCCTTTCTTTCTATTGTCCCCATTGTTATGTTGAGAAAGTATGATTATTTGAAAGTTAATCAATCACGTTTATGCAGTACAATGTTCAACAAGTAGTATGTACTCTTTATTGGCTTCATTTGAGACTTAGAATAGCTTGCACTTGTTAGTAGGAGACATTAAAGGCCTTGCACTTGTGTGTTGAGAATGTTTATTTGATGGTCTGTTATTTATTGGGAATATTTGTTTTGGTACCGCATGATTTGTGTATTAATTGAGAGATGCTTATCCGAAAAGATTGTTATTTGTTTTAATTTTGGTTGCATGTTTTATGTCTGAGTCAATGATGAATCTTTGTGACTTGGTTCCCTCTTCCTTGTTCTAAACGCATACGGACTTTAGTTGTTAGATTTTTTAGTTCGAATAACAACACACATTATATTATTTGATTTTGCTCAACATTGCACACTCATGATATACTTGTTAATTATCCCATGGTGCAATATTGGTTCTATTCTTTCTTTCACTTTTCTGGTTATATTAGCCGGATTTGATTATAAGTGAGGATGGTTGTTATGAGTTGCATTGTCCTCTTTGACTCTATGTATTGGAACCTAGCCAATCTGATTTGCTACTTCATCTCAGTATCTTTTAGATGTCAAAAGGGATGGAGTAAAAATTAACCACATAAGAAATAGAGTCTAATGTGGAAAGTACTTGAATGGCATTCACGAGCATCTTTATATTAGATAATTTCAACATAATTATCATGTTATGCATTCTTTCTTTGTACATCATTCTGAACAAAGATAATGATAATTTCAATAAAGTTTTCATTATTTTAGATAATCTCATCATTGTTTTAATTCCCCCCTATAGCTGACCTTTTATCGTCATGCCTAACTCTTATTAGTATTAAGAAAGTCTAACAACAAGGTGACAATATCAATTATTCACTAAATAAAGCATGAAATCGCTTAAGTTTATTTTTCTTTTTAGTTTATTTGATTTTAATCAAGTTCACGTCATTACATACGACAACGGAGTATTTATTTTTCTTTTATAATTTGTCCAACGTTGGTAGTTGAATTGTAATTGGTAAGCTATATATATATATATATATATATATATATATATATATATATATATATATTAGATTATATATTTTATTGTTTTTATAATAATGAATATTCACTTTATTAGTATGATTTTTTATTTATTAGTGTGATATTTTTTTTTGTAGATTTTATTAGTGTAATATAATAATTGAAGTACTAAACCGTTCTTCTTCCTCTTTTGAATCAGGTGCGGCAAACTAAAATTTAGGGGAAATTTTTAGCAGCTATTGCTTCAACATCAGTTTTGTGTGCATCTTGAATTTTGGTATTCTTTTTACTATTAATGACAAGGGATTTAAATGTGAATTAATTTTAGAATTTAAAGTGAATTCTTCTTTCATTTTACCTAAAATAATGTGAAGTTCTGGCAAAGATGGATATGTTGTTGAATATTTTTTTCCCCTTTTAAATTTAAAAATGGAAAGAAAAAATGATGTTATGCTGAATAAATCCTAACTGATTGGTCAGGGTTCACCAACATGATGATGTCACAACTTATAATTGTTATATAGGATATTATAATGTAGAATGATTGCTTCTAACAAGAGAATCTGGTTGTTCAGATATTATCGTGCATGGACTATGTTTTTATGGTGAATGGTTATCTATACTGCTCTCTCATACTTAATGAGGAGGATAACATTTTTCTTTGCTGGCAGAAAAAAAATTGCAAATTAAACTTTGTGCTATTGAACTTTTAACACTGTAGTACTTCTATGCAACTACTGAAAATTGGATTTCCATTCATGCAGGAAAAGTAGTGGTTTTTCTAGGGAAGCTTCCATATACAGGGGTGTTACAAGGTTTGGAATTTTAAATGATTTAACAAATTATTAATGCGTGTTTACATTTTATTACTGTTGTGTAACTTACGTACCCATGGTCCTATGTTTTTATATTTCTTGGATCCTGTAGGCATCATCAACAGGGTAGATGGCAAGCAAGAATTGGTCGTGTGGCTGGAAACAAAGATCTATATATACTTGGGAACATTCGGTAAATACTTTAGCTTCCATGGTTCCCATGTTATAAAAGATGATTGGATTAATCTAGAACTTTATATTAGTTTTGCTGACTTAAAGATTAAAACATTTCTTTTCATTTATACTAAGTAGAATATTCTAAATATAATCAATCATCTAATGCATTTCACATGGTAACAGCAACTGAAGAGGAAGCAGCAGAGGCATACGATATTGCTGCCATAAAGTTTAGAGGTGCAAACACGGTAACAAATTTTGAGATGAATAGATATGATGTGGAAGCCATAATGAAGAGTTCTCTTCCAGTTGGTGGGGCAGCAAAATGCTTGAAGCTTTCCGTAGAATCAGAGCAGAAACCCCCTCTGAGCAGGACTCAGCAGAACCAACAGTGTGTAAACATGATGCTTTGTGCTGCTTTTCTCTCTCATACTTAATTAGGAGGATAACAATTTCTTTTCTTTGATCTTTGTGCTGCTTCATGTTCTCTAATGCAAAGATTGTGTTCTCTAATGCAAAGATTGCAGGCTCACAAGGGGGAGGCTTAAGGTGTCTTAGGTTGATGTGAATAAGCTTACGTTGTACATAGGTACCCTTGTCTATTATATTTGTTTGTACTTTTTAGTATACCCCAGTTTTTATATGGCGATCATCATGATTATGAGACCATCATTTATGTGGTATTTGCTTCCTTAATCACGGTGTCTGCATAGGTCTTCCTTTTTTCACTGGTGAATTGAATTTTCTCATTCCCGTGAAAATCTTTGAGAAATCTGTGAAAGAATTAACCCCAACAGAATCACTGGAGAAGCTTATGGATGCCACGAGGGAGGAACTTCCAGACACTATGGCTGCAATTTGATTATCCGGCATGGAAATCAGTGACTTGACCACTGAGCTCAGTTATCTTGGGTTTGCATCTTTTTTTTTCTTTAAACTTTGGCTTTTGCTAATGCTGATGTAAATGGAATTAAAAATTTTAAACCTTGTTTCACTTAAACTTCTGTGAAGGCAAGAGATTACACAAGGTGTTAGAAGCTCCACTCGTGCAGTTCGTTTTGCGGAGCAGAGGCTTCGTCGCTTGACTACTATGCCTCCTTCTTCAGGTTTGTCACCAATCATGGATGTGTTGGATTCCTATCTTTTGAGTTTGTAGGTGGGGCAAAGAATTTTGCTCCAATCTTCTTCACTTGGTTATAGCTTTCTTTGCAGGGAATGGCCAGCCTGAAAACTGAGGCTGACCCAGGTGGACCTATGGTAGCTAAAACCGCAAGGGGTGCGAGAGAGGGCATTGTCAAGGGTCGTGCTATCTTGCAAATGTTTTTCACCCTCACCCGATTTTCAAGGTTTGCTCTCAAGTCTCAACTATATCACTTGATGTATAGACAAAGCTAGGGGCCAAAGAAAATGCCAGATCTTCATGGGGAGCAACATCAATGTTCTATTCTCTAGAAATCTTTTTTTTTCACTTATTCTTTTTTATTGGTTAGAGATTTTACATTTTAGTGATTTGCGATTTGTGATGCCAAATCCACTACTTGTGTATTGATCTTCTATTTGATTTGATCATGGATGGCTTGGTTGTGCACTTGTGCCATTTTCTGTTATTACAGATTTCCCTTTAGATGTCGCAACAGGGTCTAATGTAATCAATTATGTTTTCACAATCTCTATTAATTTTTAGGATGAGTTTTGGGGGAATTCATTCTTGCTCTTATATATTACATCACCTTAGGGATATGGGTGAATAAATAAAATATAGAGTCAGAGATTTGTATTGGGACCTAAAATGAGCAACATATTTGTTTTCCTAATGGATTGCTATTATGGATCATTTATGTACCAAAAAAACAAATAAACTAAAATTTGGATAGTGACATATTAAAAAGAAATAAAAACGATTTTTTTTTATTCTCTCCTTACAAATTAGCCACATTTCTAACGTGGCTAATGTAAAAGAAACCGTGGCCAAAATAATGCTACCACACTCATGACAGCAGTAGCAAAGTGAGAAGAAACATGTGGCTAAATAAATGCCACGCCCAGATTAACCACATTTGGCAAAAATGTGGTTGTTTGGTTTAGCCACGTTTTTTGTTACATTTTGCCACATTTGTGAATGTGGCTAAACGACGTTTTTTTTGTATTGCAATGATCCAAAAACACAAAACGATCCTCATAGCCTAACTTATAATAGAATTGCAGCTTCATAAGACATAATTATAAAAAAACATATATCCAAACAAAAAGATATTAAGATAATGTGAATATGAGGGGAAAACGAAAAATTAGTTTGTTTTTTTGTAAATATTTTTTTTATTAAATTTTTACTTTTAAGTGAAAACAGTAAAAGCATAAGTTTTTACCCTTTTTTACATTTTTATGCGGCATTTCTACCAATTTTTACCAAGGACCATTTTTACTTGAGTTTTAACACGCACCACTCTAGTAAAAACGTAAGTTTTTACATTTTTACACTAGTTTTTGACAACAATGGCCCCGCCTATAGCCGTCATTAATCTGCCAAAAAATAAGCTCCCGAGCTTTTGAAATGGTTTGTAAAACTCAACCTGCTCTGTCCCATTTAGAGGGTTTGCCTGCCGAGCCGAACCCGCCGACTCTAATGACAAGTGAATGGTGTGGTGTGTACGTTAACATGAGAAACTTAAATTATTAAATATTGTTGAATACAAAATAAATTAAAAAATTTAAGATTTTGAGAGCAAAAAGCCGAAAATATTATGAGTCCTCGTATAATCTTATATTTCTTATACATATATTTTATATTTATTATACGTAAATCACATTTTAAAAATATATTTAAAGATAAAATATAACATGAAGTTGCAAATGATAAAAAAAAGCGAAAAGTTAAAAAATAACCCGTGGTATTTTTTACATATTATATACACCTCTATGTCTTTTTTTTTTAATCACTTAAATTCATGTGATTTTTTCTATCCGCATCTTTCATTGACACTATTAAAAAATTAACTAAGTATACATATGATGTTATAAAAAGTTAGAACACTTAATAAAAGACTATGACGTTTTGAGGCATGAATAGTAATAATGCATTCGTGTAGTTGTTATTGTTTTGAGAGGCATGCGTAGCCTTAGGTTATGATATTATGCAATTTTTGTATATAGATGATGAGTGTATTGGCACAGAGCCATTTTTAGTCCACTGTGCTTGACAGTTTGAGATATTTATAAATGGTCTAGACTTTTCTGTATTTCAGATTACAAGATAGTAGTTGGAATTAATCCATGGTTAAGTCTTGTTTACAGCCGTTATGTTGTCCGTAAGACATTGCTCGAAATGGTTCAATATATCATTTTCAGATAGTATTTTTGATTTTCAAAGACGGTTACTGAAAAATAATTAGGAGTTATGTGCAGGTATGTGACCTTACAGATAATAACAATAATTTGGAAAAAAAATACGCATGGTAATACGTAAAGATAACTAAAATAAAAAGTCAAATCACTTAGTTACGCGAATAACGATGATAATTTTATAGGTTAAGTCTTCTACTTAAGCATTTAACTATACAACATTTCTGTACCATATGCATGTTAACTAACCCGTCGCGAACTGGGGTTTTACACAAAGTTTGGATGCACATTGTTAAAAAAATGGTTTACGAAAGAATGAGCCTTAAAAATTTAGGGCCACATGAATCAGAATACACCTCCACCCGATAATTTAATTTGATAAACATGGTCTTTTTAAATTTTATTGGCACAACTAACACTAACAAATAGAAGTAACAATGGTTAACAAGGAGAGTTATATTTATAATTTTTTTTGTTTACAATCACCATTATGTATCTCGGAGAATACACAATTGAGTATTTGGATTCCCTGAAACCCATTTATGTAGTCCTTTGCTTGTTGATTGTCAGGTAATAGTCAACTTTGAGTAAATTCAAGGGTATGAGGATGATTTGATGATGTTTCACAGAGATGGCTTGAGATATTTGAGTACAAGTAATGACTATTTGAATGAAAACAATGATGTTTCCAATGGGAGTTTGAAATTTATTCGGGAGTTACTTAAGTGGGGAATTATTCTGGCAGCAGCTATTTTTGGGTATTGATGTTAGGTTGCCAGTGTATGTTTGCTATAGAAGGTGTGTTCATTGTCTTGCAACAAAACTTAATGTTATGGAAAAAAATTCAAAATTAACGACAAGAGGTGCAATATTAACTGGGGCAATGGAGGAGGAACCACAGAAGGTCATGGCCCCTCTTGCAGATTTTCATTACTAGTGGAATTGTAGGTTTTGTAATTCTGGATGATATTGTTGAAGACATTATTAGTGAAATCTTTGATGAAAATGATTCAAAGCTTTATAAGGGAGTGGAAATATGCTAGAGGTTTCACTGATATCAACTTTGATAAACATGCTGCAAAATCCAGGGAAGATTTTTCTGGTTATTACAATGAGATTACTTCCAACATTCCCTTTCATATACATGTTGGTATATCTCTTGTTAGAAGACCCATACCATAGCTACATACACCAACACTTAGTTAATTTTTCCTTATTGCACTCTTTTATTTTCCATCAGGTTTTTGTTATCACAAACGCCAATAGGCTATGGGTATATGTAAAGGACATATTATTGAGAATGAATATATCAGAAAATTACCAAATCTCCTCTCTCCCTCTATTTTTCCCTGTCCCCTTTCTTCTTCTTATAATTTCCCCCCTCTTTGTCTCTAAAGACCCGTTCACTTGCCTACAAAACTTCTTTATCTGTCAGGCTCACCAAGGACACTATTGTTCTAATTATAATGAACTGAATTTCTTTCACAGGATTGATGTTAAAAATTAGTAGCAACTTCTAGTTGTTATAGAACTCTCTTAAGGGAACATATAATCATCATTAGCTCATTTATGTGATTTTCTTTTTCTAATGAGATTTATTATTTTCATATATCATTACTGTAACACCCCGTTCTAGAACCAGTTTGTTTCATTGCTTTATGATATTAAGCGCAGTTATAATCACATTGGTTCAATTAAAAACCCGGATATATTTTTCTTTTTCTTTTTAAAACTTACTTATTTTTCCTTTTGAATAACACCGAATCTAAAATAAACAATTGCGTGACCATAACTGTATGACATTGTGGAATAATTGAAACTAAGCTTAACATCATATTCTTCTTTTGTTCAAGTTCAATACTAAACTATCTTCACTTTTTATTAAGTTGGGAATTCTCTACTTCCTTTATAGTTCCTATTCCCACTATGTTATAGATCTCTCCGTTAGCTTCGGGTGTTCAAACCTTGTTCAAATCGAAGATTTGTAGCTCGAGTCATGCCAATTTTACTAAACTATATTCATGCTATTTTTGGGGTGCGCGCTCGAGCGCTCAACTGGGCGCTCGAGCACCCAAAGGCAGAGAACTTTGCCATCGTCAGATTTTTCAACGCGTTGGAGCGTGCACTAGCGCGTTTGAGCGCTCAGAGGGAGGGAATTTCACTTTATTTCACGCACACAGCACGCTTGAGCGCCCTACACCTAGGGCAGACTATGTCTCCCCTGATTTTGGTGATTTTCTTGGGAAAATTTCATTCCCCCTTCATTCTCCATGGGTCATAACACCTAATTGACAAGCAAAGGCCAACTATAGTCACACACCATGTGGCACCTACATCCCATAAGCATTTTTCCAATTCATTATGCAAATCAAAACGATAAACACAACTACATATTCATCAATATATTAAAGTCTCAATTACATCAATGTTCTTCCAAATTTCATATACATGCCAAAGAACTTAGCTAACAAAATTAACATGATCAAAGCAATTAGCATATACCAGATACTAATTACTACTACAAGGATCATGCACTAAGTCCTCCAGAATGCATCATATGACCTCAAAATAAATACATATAACAATTATAAATGGCATGCAACTCAAAATGTCCAGCTATCAGGTACAATATACTCATGCTTTTTGCCTCGATCAGCCTCACCTCTATCAGTACCTGAAATGATGCCTCATAACATGGGTGAGATATACGAATATATTACAATAAATCAGGGTTCCTTAGAGATCACTCCACCCAAAGGTTCACTTTCGGTGAACACATAATAATAATAACTTAACAAATTCTTATTCATAAACATCATATGTACTTCAAAGAGAGATCCTCAAAGGGCTGTTTCTCTTAGGTGTTCACCACAAGGAGATCCGCATTGGGCTGTTTCCAAGGGAAATCCACAATCTCACACTAGGGGCTTTCAAGAGAGATCCTCAAGGGCTATTTCTCTTAGGCTTTTACCACATGGAGATCCACGTAGGGCTATTTCCAAGGGAAGTCCTTACCAAACATCCTCATAATAATATTAGGCACTTCTAAGAGAGATCTACAACAGGGCTGTCACTCTTCGGCTCTCACCACAAGTAGGAGATCCACATAGGGCTGTTTCCAAGGGTAAGACAAACCACTTGAAGATCCTCATAGGGCCATTTCCAGGGGAAGTCCTTATTGGTATAATGTCTTCAAGAGGGATCCTCAAGGGCTGTTCCTCTCAAATAATAACCACACGGAGTTCCCCTTAGGGCTGGTGTAACAGCCCGTGTTAACCCGGATTGTTAACATACTATCGTATTAAGCCACGCTTAATTAAAATGCGGAATAACTTTTTCTTTAATTCAATTATGACGTCATTAACCTTAGCCAACTTGATTACTTAATCAATTTCATAAAATACTGCCTGTATGTAAATTGCAAGACAACTAACTGAATACCTCATAAATAATTATAATGTGAGTATCTAAAGCCACAGGACTACAACACGTAGCCTGGGTCAAAATCCTGATACTTTAATTACAACATCAAATAAAAGACAATAACCAAACCATGTGGCATGGACAAACCCCATGCTCACCAAATAAGGCAACAATGCCCAATAACAGTCTCAACATAATGTCATAATCAAGCGGAAAACATAACAGCAGACAACATCCAGCATGTCAGCATATCATAAATATCAACTCAGCTCTGGCCTCCTGCCACCTGAGCCCTCAACATTACCTGATCCTGAAATAAGCGTCCCCAAACGTGGGGTGAGATCTCTAAACAAGAAATCTCAGTAAGACAAGGGGTCCTCAAGGATCTTCCACCCCAAGCTCACTTACATGTGTAATATAAGTTCAAAAACAGTATTTACAATATAAGTTTCAAAACTATGCGATGCAGCAATTAATCATGCCATGTGTGTTTATCAAATCTACTGGCCAGAGAAATGTAGGAATACGTCTATACCTACATGAGTACAAGGAACACCGCTTGCACCTCACCCACAGCCTCACCATCTTGTATGTACTACATACTCAGGCTTACCGTATAGGTGGACACCACATGCATCTCATAAAAGCACATTGCATATAAATAGCTCAACAACATTTCCAAAACATTAAAGCATGTAACACAGCATGCATAAACCCATCCCCATGGGACATGGTGGAACAATAAAATGGCTAAACCGAGGACACGAAAGCTTACCTTGCAAGCTAGCTATCCAAGCCAAGAGTCCAACCACTCTTACGCCCAAACACAGCAGTATCACAATCTAATATGGACCAATAATACATCAATATTTATGCATCACAAGCATACAACTTAAAGACTACGCCTTTCCTTTACGTTTTACGTCTTAAGGCTTCCAACAAAGCCATAAGCCCTTAATCATATGATTCTGACTTAGTTCATTAATTACAGAAGTTAAACTTCCTTAATCTAGGGTCCACAAACCCCCAATAGCTCACTGTTCACACAGCACAGCTACTGTCTGCGCAAACCCAGGATATCCGGATATCACAGGGAACATATCCGGATATGCCATATCCGGATATCACACTGGCCATATCCGGATATGCCATATCCGGATACCCAGATCCCATATCCAGATATGCATATCCGGATACCATATCCGGATACTGATATCCGGATATCTGTTCGACAAATATCCGGATATCTCACGACAGAATGCAGTTTCTGCATTTCGTGAATATCCAACCCAAAGATTCAACTTTTAACACATGTACACGTTAAAGCATGCATCTTTAATCTATTTTAGGTTCATACTCATTATACCCTCTTGTTTACTCATTAAGCATGGCCAAGACATCAACTTTAAGCGTCAAGACTTAAGATCAAAAGGGGAAGACTTGGCCTCAAGAAAGGTGAGGAAGGCAATGGAACAGTGCCTCACACCTTCATGCAGCTGCCTCTCACGTAGGGAATAGTGGATGCCTAGGGTTGTGTGCCTTAGTGTGTCTATTTATAGGCACATGGCCACTTAGCGCGCAGTATTAGCCTTAATAGCAAAGTAAAAGATCTTGATCCCAAACTTCGGAATCTAGACCTAGACATTTTTCTAAGATTTTTCATATTTTTATTTTATTTTTCGGAGCACCTTTCCGGTACGCGCTTTTCCATAGCCAGTATCAGTTCTGGCATCAGATTACGTTATTTTGACTTGAAACTTGTTTTACAAGTCCTACATAATATTCTAGTAATTATCATGCATTCGTTATAATTTTCCGGGATACTTTTCCGGTACGCATTTATACCGAGTAGCAGAACCGGTATCTGCGCTTTTCTTCCGAAAAGCGACTTTCAGCATTCTTACCCACTAATTGTAATTATTAAAGCCTCATAATCATTATTAGGGTCAATTATGGAATTATTTCCTAATTATCATAATTAATTCACTAATTACCTTAATTAGCGGTGCAGGTTCTTACATTCACCCCACCTTTTTAAGGATTTTGTCCTCAAAATCAGAAACATACCTGTCTCGAAAGTCGGGATACTGTCGGAGAAGCTCATCCTCTCGCTCCCACGTGCACTCCTCGGGACTACGCCCAGTCCACTGCACCTTGACCATCGGAATGATCTTGCTTCTAAGCCGTTTCTCGCCTCGATCGAGAATCTTGAGTGGTCCGACGGGAGTCTTTAGGTTCTCCCGAACCTCCACATCATCTGGTTGCACCACGTGCGAAGGGTCTGCTATGTACTTCCGAAGCTGAGACACGTGAAACACGTCGTGGATGTTGGCTAGGTTCGGAGGTAAGGCGAGTCGATAGGCAACAGGTCCTACTCTACCAAGGATCTGGTAGGGCCCAATGAACCGAGGGCTCAACTTCCTCACTCCGAGTGCCCGTCCAACACCGGTGACAGGTGAAAGTTTCACAAACACGTGCTCATCCTCACTGAACTCCAGTGGACGATGCTTGACATCATAGTAGCTTTTCTGGCGATTCTGTGCCTGCTTCAACTTTTCCCTGATCATCTGGATCTGCTGGGTAGTATCTTGGACAAAGTCCAAGCCAAATAGCTCTTTATCTCCAACCTCAGACCAGCAAGTAGGAGTCCGACACCTCCTACCATACAGCGCCTCGTAGGGTGCCATGCCTAGACTAGCATGAAAACTGTTGTTGTACGAGAATTCTACCAACGGAAGGCACCTATCCCATGCAGAACCCTGCTCCAACGTGCAAGCTCTCAACATGTCCTCCAATGTCTGGATGGTCTGCTCAGTCTGTCCGTCAGTCTGAGGGTGATAGGCGGTACTCAATCTCAACTGCGTACCAAAAGCCTCCTGCAGCGCCTCCCAGAACCGAGATGTGAACTTCGGGTCCCTATCACTGATGATACTCTCGGGCACCCCGTGAAGCCTCACAATCTCGCGGACATACAGTTTGGCCAACTGCTCTGTAGTGAAGCTCACCTTCACTGGAAGAAAATGGGCAGACTTGGTCAATCTGTCCACTATGACCCAAATAGAGTCACAACCAGCCTGAGTTTTAGGCAATCCCACCACGAAGTCCATGGAAATACTCTCCCACTTCCACTGTGGAACTTCAAGAGGTTGAAGTTTACCAGACGGTTTCTGGTGCTCAATTTTCACTTTCTGACAAATAAGGCATTTGGACACGTAGAACGCTGTGTCCTTCTTCATGCCCGGCCACCAAAAATTTCTCTTTAAGTCCTGGTACATTTTTGTGGCACCAGGGTGGATAGTAAACCGGCCCTTATGAGCCTCTGCCATAACTTCTTCTGTCAATGGCCCTCGAGGAATAACAATCCTCTTCTGGAACAGCAGCACTCCATCCTCGTTCCAAGACACACCGTCCTGGTTCTTCACATAATCAAGGCACTCTCTTTGCACTTGCGCCTCTTTAATCTTTTCCATCAGCTCATTAATTACTTCTGCTGTTTTCATTTCGAGCAGTGCGCCCCCAAACAAGGAGTTCACTCTCAAGTCTCTGAACTTTTCGATTACCTCGTAGTCGCTCATCATCAAGCTGGATAAGCTCACGGATTTCCGACTCAAAGCATCGGCTACCACATTGGCCTTGCCAGGATGGTACCTCAACTCAAAGTCGTAGTCCTTCAAGAACTCCATCCATCTTCGCTGTCTCATGTTCAACTCCTTCTGGTCAAACAAATACTTCAGGCTCTTGTGATCACTGAATACAGCAAACTTCATGCCAAACAGGTAATGCCTCCAAATCTTGAAAGCAAAAACAATGGCTGCCAACTCCAAGTCATGAGTCGGGTAGTTCCCCTCATGAGGTTTCAACCGTCTTGAAGCATAGGCAACAGCTTTCCCTTTCTGCATCAACACACAGCCTAGCCCCTTTCCAGAGGCATCGCAGTATAACTCAAACTGTTCCGCAGGATCAGGAAGGACTAACACAGGAGCAGTAGTCAGTCTCTCCTTCAACTCCTGGAAGCACTCCTCACACTCATGTGTCCACACGAATGGAGTCTCCTTTCGGGTAAGGCGAGTCATCGGTAGCACCATCTTGGAGAATCCCTCTATGAACCTCCTGTAGTAGCCTGCCAAACCCAAGAAGCTTCTCACTTCTGTAACCGTCTTAGGCCTCTCCCAGTCCATCACGGCCTCAATCTTGTTAGGATCAACTGCAACTCCATCAGCGGAAATCACATGACCCAGAAATTTCACCGCCTTGAGCCAAAACTCACATTTTGACGGCTTAGCATATAGCTTTTTCTCTTTCAACACTTGCAAAACAATCTTCAAGTGCTCAACATGCTCCTCCTCCGTCTTGGAGTAAATTAAGATGTCGTCAATGAAGACGATCACAAACTGATCCAGGTACGGCTGGAAGATCCTGTTCATGTATTCCATGAACACTGCGGGTGCATTTGTGAGTCCAAACGGAATCACCAAGTACTCATAATGCCCGTACCTTGAGCGAAACACTGTCTTTGGGACATCTTCCGGCTTTACCCGTATCTGATGGTAACCGGACCGGAGATTAATCTTGGAATACACGCAAGCACCCCTGAGCTGATCCAGCAAATCATCAATGCGTGGAAGAGGGTACTTGTTCTTGATTGTCACCTTGTTCAATTGTCTGTAGTCGGTGCACAACCGCATGGTCCCATCTTTCTTTTTCACAAAAATGACCGGTGCTCTCCAGGGAGACACACTCGGCCGAATGAAATCTTTCGCTGAAAGCTCCTCAATATGCTTCTTCAGCTCCGCCAATTCTGGTGGCGACATCCGGTATGGAGCCAATGAGATAGGCCCCACACCAGGCAATAAATCGATGGAGAACTCTATCTCCCTCTGCGGTGGAAACTCAGGAATCTCCTTGGGAAACACCTCGAGGAATTCCCTCACCACAGGAATGCCAGTGAGATCCTCCTGTGTCCCACTCACCAAACCTCCCAACATGACATAGCCAAATGCCCCTGCTCTCAAGGCCCTCCTCGCCTGCAGGACTGAAATGAACGGTGAGGAACTGGCTGTGGACCCACCCGGAGACATAACCACTTTCTTGGCACAACAATCAATCAGTGCACAGTTTCTGGACAACCAATCCATGCCCAGAATAATCTCAAGGTTGGCCATCGGCAATCCTATCAGATCTACCGAGAAGTCATGGCCATCCCACTGAAACGCTACATCGCGATGAACAGTGGAGGTCAAACATTTTTCTCCGGTGGCGGTGGTCACCCGCATCGGTGGAGAAAGCACATCACTGGGCAACTCAAGCCCCACAGCAATAGGGGTAGCAACAAAAGAATGCGTTGCCCCAGAATCAAACAATACATCAACAGCTGAACCACCAATGGTAACAGTACCTCTGACCAGGTTCGGAGCTCTGTCCGACTGCTGACGATCAAGTGTGTATACTCGCCCTGTAGTAGGTGGCACGATTGGTGCTCCAGTAGGAACCATCTGCAATGGCACAGCCTGCACTGCAGCAACTCTCGCCGTCGGGCAATCTCTGGAATAGTGACCATCCTTGCCACACTGGAAACATATCAGCTGTCCGGTAGAACACGGCCCAAAGTGTGACTTCCCGCATCCCGAGCATCTGGGGGCAGGAGGTCTAGCTGCGTTCCCCTGAGCAGCAGTCTTTCTAAACTGGTTTGGCGCTTGCTTAGCCGCCAACTGTTTGCCCTTGCCCTTGTTTGCAAAATTTCTGTTCTTCCAGGTAGCGGAACCGCCGGTACCCTGTGGCACCTCAATCTTGGCCTTCTTGGCCTGACTCGCACGGCAGTAGTCCTCAATGTCGCGGCATTGCTAAACCAACGCCCCGAAGTCTCTCGAAGCGGAACCAGCAAGATGTCCAACAATGTCCTCATTAAGTCCCCTCCGGAACTTTGCCGCAAGAAATACAGGAGTCGGTCTCGCCATGCGGAAATGAGCGAACTTGACCAGCTCATTAAATTTAGCCAGGTACTCGTCGACAGACAACGAGCCCTGCACCAACCGGTCAAACTCTCCCTGCTTCCTCTCCTGTGAGTCATAAGGAAAGTACTGACCCAGAAAACTCTCCTCGAAGAATGGCCACGTTATCACATGGCCCTGCATCTCGTAGATGTGAGAAAGGTTGGTCCACCACTCGTGAGCCTCGCCCTCCAGCATGTAAGTGGCGAACAACAGCTTCTGCGGATCGGTGCACTGCATGATCCGGAAAATCTTATCCAGCGCCTGTAGCCATCTGGCAGCAGCAATGGGATCATAAGATCCGTCGAACGAAGGTGGCTTGTGCTTGCGGAAAGCATTCAGCCGGCGATCAATCTCGTCACGATCCTCAGCAAATATGGGGATGGTCTGCATAGCCCCCGTCAAGTGACTGCCCTCACCCATCTGACTCTGGGTGTCCTCCTGTTGACTAGGCGGAGGTGGAGGCGGTGGCAGCGGTGGAGGTGGTGGAGGACACTGGCCAGCAGCAGGACCAGCCCTCAACTCCTCCAACATGACCCTCATCATAGTCATGTTGGCCATCCGGTTCTCCTCCAGAACCTCTGCCGTGGCTCGTCTGTTCGCATCTCGAATAGCGTCCAGCATCGCCTGATTTGCCAACCTCGTGGCTTCCTGGTCGGCTAGTCGGGCCGCTTGCATCTCAGCCAATGCAGCCAGGATAGGATCCGATTGATCCTCGCTCGTACTAGTGTTCCTCCTTGGTGGCACCATGACTCTGCACAAGTTACACAAAGAATGAGTTGATCAGGCCCACACCATGTGGTCACATATGCATTATCATAGCACACACCAGTCAGAGAGAACGCAAAGTAGGCACACAACGACACATCCTAAGTTATTGCAATACATACAGGCTTTTCCCTAGAAAGTGCTCTGATACCATAAAATGTAACAGCCCGTGTTAACCCGGATTGTTAACATACTATCGTATTAAGCCACGCTTAATTAAAATGCGGAATAACTTTTTCTTTAATTCAATTATGACGTCATTAACCTTAGCCAACTTGATTACTTAATCAATTTCATAAAATACTGCCTGTATGTAAATTGCAAGACAACTAACTGAATACCTCATAAATAATTATAATGTGAGTATCTAAAGCCACAGGACTACAACACGTAGCCTGGGTCAGAATCCTGATACTTTAATTACAAAATCAAATAAAAGACAATAACCAAACCATGTGGCATGGACAAACCCCATGCTCACCAAATAAGGCAACAATGCCCAATAACAGTCTCAACATAATGTCATAATCAAGCGGAAAACATAACAACAGACAACATCCAGCATGTCAGCATATCATAAATATCAACTCAGCTCTGGCCTCCTGCCACCTGAGCCCTCAACATTACCTGATCCTGAAATAAGCGTCCCCAAACGTGGGGTGAGATCTCTAAACAAGAAATCTCAGTAAGACAAGGGGTCCTCAAGGATCTTCCACCCCAAGCTCACTTACATGTGTAATATAAGTTCAAAAACAGTATTTACAATATAAGTTCCAAAACTATGCGATGCAGCAATTAATCATGCCATGTGTGTTTATCAAATCTACTGGCCAGAGAAATGTAGGAATACGTCTATACCTACATGAGTACAAGGAACACCGCTTGCACCTCACCCACAGCCTCACCATCTTGTATGTACTACATACTCAGGCTTACCGTATAGGTGGACACCACATGCATCTCATAAAAGCACATTGCATATAAATAGCTCAACAGCATTTCCAAAACATTAAAGCATGTAACACAGCATGCATAAACCCATCCCCATGGGACATGGTGGAACAATAAAATGGCTAAACCGAGGACACGAAAGCTTACCTTGCAAGCTAGCTATCCAAGCCAAGAGTCCAACCACTCTTACGCCCAAACACAGCAGTATCACAATCTGATATGGACCAATAATACATCAATATTTATGCATCACAAGCATACAACTTAAAGACTACGCCTTTCCTTTACGTTTTACGTCTTAAGGCTTCCAACAAAGCCATAAGCCCTTAATCATATGATTCTGACTTAGTTCATTAATTACAGAAGTTAAACTTCCTTAATCTAGGGTCCACAAACCCCCAATAGCTCACTGTTCACACAGCACAGCTACTGTCTGCGCAAACCCAGGATATCCGGATATCACAGGGAACATATCCGGATATCACACTGGCCATATCCGGATATGCCATATCCGGATACCCAGATCCCACATCCGAATATGGATATCCGGATACCATATCCGGATATGCATATCCGGATACCATATCCGGATACTGATATCCGGATATCTGTTCGACAAATATCCGGATATCTCACGACAGAATGCAGTTTCTGCATTTCGTGAATATCCAACCCAAAGATTCAACTTTTAACACGTGTACACGTTAAAGCATGCATCTTTAATCTATTTTAGGTTCATACTCATTATACCCTCTTGTTTACTCATTAAGCATGGCCAAGACATCAACTTTAAGCGTCAAGACTTAAGATCAAAGGTGAGGAAACTTACCCCAAGCTTAAAACAGAGCAAGGTGTGCTCTTGGAGCTCTCCCTAGACACTTCAAACTCAGCCTAAATAGGAGCACGAAAATGACACCACAAAGATGGGTTCTTGCACCACAAGATGGCTCCTTGGCACCACCAATGCCAAGCCAAAGGTTCAAGTCACTCAAACTCACCAACTCAGCCCACCAACCTCACACACAGCAGCTGAAACACAGCCAAGAACACTCCTTTCACTCTCACAAGGATGATCACAAGTGTTTATGAAGAGGAAAGGGAAGAAACCAAGCAAAAAGGGGAAGACTTGGCCTCAAGAAAGGTGAGGAAGGCAATGGAACAGTGCCTCACACCTTCATGCAGCTGCCTCTCATGTAGGGAATAGTGGATGCCTAGGGTTGTGTGCCTTAGTGTGTCTATTTATAGGCACATGGCCACTTAGCGCGCAGTATTAGCCTTAATAGCAAAGTAAAAGATCTTGATCCCCAACTTCGGAATCTAGACCTAGACATTTTTCTAAGATTTGTCATATTTTTATTTTATTTTTCGGAGCACCTTTCCGGTACGCGCTTTTCCATAGCCAGTATCAGTTCTGGCATCAGATTACGTTATTTTGACTTGAAACTTGTTTTACAAGTCCTACATGATATTCTAGTAATTATCATGCATTCTTTATAATTTTCCGGGATACTTTTCCGGTACGCATTTATACCGAGTAGCAGAACCGGTATCTGCGCTTTTCTTCCGAAAAGCGACTTTCAGCATTCTTACACACTAATTGTAATTATTAAAGCCTCATAATAATTATTAGGGTCAATTATGGAATTATTTCCTAATTATCATAATTAATTCACTAATTACCTTAATTAGCGGTGCGGGTTCTTACAGCTGGCTCCAAGGAAGACCACACATCCATCATGCTAGTTACAATCATTGGACCGATCCAAGGACTATTCAATCATTTCTCATTTATCAGTCACTACTTCATCTCTCAACTATCAACCTAACCTCAATCTGAATCCTTGCTCATTACCTCTTTCATTATTTTTAACATTTATCAACCATTCCTCAATTACTCTTAAACAATCAATGATAATTAAGCAAGCATACCATTTATCAATGCATGAATCGATGCATGAGCATACAATTACTATCATCATTACATATCACACCTCATAAACCATTCCTCCTCAACGAAGTATGGTGGAACATTCAAGGGGATCAACCCTATAACACTCACATATTTAATTATGATACTAAATGCTAAATTGAGGGTTAGAGGGTTTAATTAGTGAAAATCTTGATATTTGGGGTCAAAATACCCATCAGGGGCAAAATGATAAATTGCCAACTGTATACCCTTGACAGTGGAATGATAAATCGGAGCTTAATTTGAGGAAAATAATACCGAAAATGGATTCCGAATAAGATTTGGAGTTCATAGGTATATTTTGAGAAATTTTGATGAATAATGATTTTTACCGGATAAAATATTGCGATGTAATTTTACCGAAAATTTTGAAAAATGAAATTATTTCATATGAAATAAAAATACGTGGAGTTGGGATAAAATTAATGAATTATAAATTACTGATGATTGGTGGGTTAAGTGAGTAGATTTAAGTGAGTAAAGTGACACGTGAGACCCACTTTAAATGACTTAAGTGGTTTAAAGACATTGAAATCTGAATTTTTGAGCACTCTCTCTCCTCTCTTCTTCCCTCACCCACGGCCTCCACCATTGTTAGGGGTTGAAAGAGCTTGAAATCATATCTTGAGCTAGAGACCTTTTGAGAGAAAAGTGTGAACATCAAACTTCATCCAAAACACCTAGTGAGAAACTTTCTATTTGTGGTTTTTCCTTAAAAGTGAGTGTGTGAGGAGATCCTTGGCCTCCTTTGCCACAGAAATTTAAGGAAGAGTGAACGTTGTGGGTTGTTTCAAGTGCTTGGGAGCTTGGAGATCACTTGCTTGGACCTTAGGAAGCTATTGGTGGTAAGTTTCTACACTTTCATTGAGTTTTGTGGAGATCCTAAAAATTAATGCCCTAAAGTGAATGTGTTATGAGTTGTAATATTTAGGAGCATTTAATGGTATTGTCACTTTGGGATTTAACGCTCACAATGGTAAATGATTGAGATCGACCCTATAGGTGTTTTGAGGGAAATCGGGTTGGTTGTGAGAGTTATTGTCTTGTTATGGTGATTATGTAGTTGTATCAAATCATTGATGATCAGTGTTATGTGGTCATTATAGGTTACCTCACCCGAATTTAATAGAAGTGAACTAAGCTTGGAGCTTGGCTATGGAGAGTTTGCTTGAGGGATTTCTCTTTGAGGTAAACTTTTGGTATAGGGGCTAATCCCCTTGTGTGTTCCACCATGCCCAAGTTGGGGGTGATGGTCGGATGTGTGCTTTTTGATAATGTGTGTAATAGTATGTTCATGCATTATTGACATGTTGATTGACATGCGTGTGACATGTTTTGTGATATTGCAATTGTGATCTCTGGCCAGTAGATGTGTTGGTTTGGACTTCTGCTGGTATATGCTCATTTGGGGAGTTCCGGTCGGGTTTTTCCGTAGAGTCATCTTTGGGAGAGGCACTAGGGAGCTCCAAATGTGGGACTTCCGCTGGATAGGTCTTCGTTGGGAGTTCTAGTTGGGTTTTACCATGTAGTCGTCTCACCCAAGGGAGAGACACCAGGAAGGTTTCCGGGAGTTATATGATGGGGTCCTTAAATGGAATCCTCGTGTGGATGTTCTTGGATGTGTGCCCGATGGTAATGTAATATTGTGTGTTGTAATGTTCACATGTTTATCATTGCATGCACATTGAGTGAGCCAGTGGGTGAAGTGCCCCTCAAGGACCCTTGGTTTATTGAGATATATATGTATATCTCACCCCACGTTTGGGGCACCATTTCAGGTACTACTGACCAGGTTGGAGCTTTGGGTAAGCGGCCTACTTAGAGGCTATGATGGATATATGATGTGCATATGGATTACTTGACATTTTGGAGAGGATTGCATAGGATGCACATACTAGCATCTACTTTGTATCTTAGACTTAGGGTATGAACATTGGATTGCATGAGATTATAATTGCCATGCTTTGGTTGTTCATATGTTGTTCTAAGTCATTTGATCTTGGTTTGTATTTTGGTATATGGATTTGTATGTCTCATATTGTTATTTTGAGTATTGGTGAGCATGAGGGATGTCCATGCCACTTGGTATTATTTGAGGCATTGATGTTGTAAACAAATATATTTTGAAGAATTTATATGATGGAATAGTCAATGACTTATTAGATAATGTACTATGTGAAGATAGATAGATAGATATTAAATGTTGTAAAGTCGTCTTGTAGGTCATATGGTGAGTGGGAAGTAATTCCCGAAAGGAAAATAGGTGAAAACAAGGGAGGACATGTGTTGCCCAGTTTGAGAGAGTTAAAATGCTAAAATGGGTGTTAAAACACGCTTAAACCGAAAAAAATGGGTAAGTCCCTTGTTGGAGAGCATTGTAACATGCAAATGAGCGTTCAAATGCGCAAAAAAATGCAAAGAATACATGTGGTGGGCGTTATAACGCACTATTGGGCGTTAAAACGCGCTAAAGTGTTATTTCCTTCGGGTCTTGAGCGTTTTAACGGGCTACTGAGCGTTGTAATGCGCTACCAGAAAGAAAACTGGGTTAGATGAGCTCGTTATAACGCTCTGGAGAGGATTAAAACGCATTACCCGAAATCAGCACAAACGTTATTTAGTAAGACTTGCAAAAGTTGAGTTACGGTACTCCAAATTGAACGCGGTTTGAACCCACGTTTAGCTAATGAAGAAATTCCTAGGGAAACAAGAAAAAGAGTAAGGACACTTGTACTGAACATGAATAAAGTAAGTTTTAAGCTTTGTTGGTTTATAGGAACCACTTAGCATCTTTAAAAATAAGTTTTATGGTACTAAGTTATGGTATTCGTAATTCTACAATAAATTTTGAATTATGATCACAGTTAGTAAAATGCCTAATATGGTTATTATAAAAAGTGCAAACTGTATTAAATTTTTTTTTCTCCGTAATTTCAAATAACTGTTGTGATTGCAACTGCGCT
This sequence comes from Gastrolobium villosum, assembly GCA_032173675.1. Taxonomy (NCBI): domain Eukaryota; kingdom Viridiplantae; phylum Streptophyta; class Magnoliopsida; order Fabales; family Fabaceae; genus Gastrolobium; species Gastrolobium villosum. Next base: position 45,483 of record JAVKPL010012666.1, read on the forward strand.
TAATATCATATTTGATGTTAACACATCGGTCCAGTAACTGGGTGTTACAAACCCCAAGACCCGAAGGTTTACCTTGCACTTAAACTTTCCTCAAAGCTTTTCTTTCCTCAATTAAACACAACCACAAGGATTGGTCACTCCACTTGGTTCACTTACTTCAATCCTAGCCACACAAGGGACACTATCAAACATACAACCAACCAAGGTTAACAATGTAAGAAAATTCTTAATTTCAAGCATAGATTTCTCCAAATATCAAAGTATACTAAAATGACAATCTAAACTTATTTCTACCGTTTATTTATCATTGCTAACAACAATATTAAAGGAATTTAACCTTAATCTTACTCAAACTCATAAAACCCACAAAACACTATTCATTGTCTTCAACCTCTAGAAAACTCCATGAAAACTAGGTTGGAGAAGTGGAAACTTACCACAATAGGTCACATAACCAAGGAATAGAGGTCTCCTAAGCTTCCATAGATGAAAATGCTTCAAACTCCTCTAATGGCCCAGATTTTCAAAATCTTTGGAAGGAGATATGTCTCTCCATAAAGCTTCCCACTCAAAATCAAGCTTGGATTCACAATGAGGGGAAGATTCTAAGTGGTTTTGGCTTTGAAAAGAGTTGATTTGGTTGGAAAATAAGGAAGTTAGGGTTTGAGGCTTAAAATGGTCTCTCCCTTTCTTTTCTCTCTAATGGTCGAAGAAGAAGAAGAAGAAGAGGAATGCAGGAGTTTTGTGATTGTGACAATTAACATAGGGTAGGTTACTTTAACTGGGTAAAAGCTTATCTATTTACTCACCTCCATTCACCACTAAACTTTATGCAATGAACTAGAATATTTTTCTGGTCATATTTTTAACTTTACTTTTATATTTTGGTTACTTTTATCTACCCACATTTTTACACCTTAATTCTCATTGACTGCACTTTTACCTCAAAAGTGCCCTTAACTCATTAATTTTAGCCTTTTACGTAATTCTACCCATTTATACCTGCTTAATTATTTAATTACGGGTAATTAATTAAATTCTTAAGTTAGAGGTATTATAATTACTCAGGAACATGGTCTGGGTTGAAAAATAGTCTATATCTTGAAAAATCTATAAAATTAGTCAATAGAAAAAGAACAAATAGATTGGCATTTAAACATGTCATTGAACTGAAAAGTACTTGATGATGCAGGCGGACGTTGGAAATTCTCTTCGTCTAAATTTTTTTGTTTTGTACACAGAACTTGACAACCTAGCTGAACCTCTGGCAAATGTTGAAGTTGTTGCACATGTTACAAAGCGTAAGCTCCGGTCCAGTGAGGTGAACAATGGCCTTATATTTTAAGTTTCTGGATGCATATAAATCTCCTACTACCTCCCCTATACAAGAACATCGACCAAAGTGTCATTATTTGGCAAATTTTTTATTCAAATGTCACGCGAACATTACTTTTTACCAGACTGCCACGCGTCAAAGTTCGTTGCAAATGATTTTGTGACACATGACATTATTCGTGTCCCACATAATGTATCAAGTCCAGTATCACTGGCAGCGAACTTGGTCTAGTCAGCTTTTCTTGCGAAAATGTGCCACGTGTCATGAAATTGGAGACGAAGTTCCCTACCAGTGGTAGTGAACTTTGATGTATGAAAATCTGGTAAAAAGTACTATTTGCGTGGCGTTTGGGAAATTTTTTTGCCAAACAGTGGCACTTTGGTCAGTGTTCCTAATGAAAATATATCTTAGAAGTTTAGAAAAGTACCTACCATACACGCTCTTTGGGAAGCCAGGTCCTGTTGTCGAAACTGCCGAGGATATCTCTAGCATCGGCACCGACATTGCAAAGAAAGGCCTTTCCGATTTCGTTACCTATTGGAGAGTACAATGCAATGCCGTGTTAAAGTTTTGAGCTTTTGGTGTGATAATGTTACAAGTGGAAGAACTTGCATTGCACAAAAGGAAAAAAAAAAGTCAGAAGGTTGCTCACCACGTAATTTTTTTGTCTTAGATAGAATGTGACTTAGCCACTTAAGATTACATGTAAGTAATGTTACTAATGTCGTTCGAGATCCACTAACAAAAGAATTAACATGGGCTTACTTTAAATTTCAAAGGGACCATGAGTAGCCTTTTTTTTAGGAATTAAAATGAGTACGGTGAATTTTGTTGAGGACTTAAAATAATATTTACTCAAAAAGAAAATTCACAAGTTGCTCTTGTATGACAAAAATAAAGAAATAAGAAAATGTCTCAACTTGCTCAAAAAATATTTAGGAGAGATGCTGGGAACTAAAAGTAATCCTCCCTGGATAGTTTATGGGGTTTGATTTTCTCATGTTGCATGAGAATTCAATTCTCATGTTTTGACTCAACCAGCGGTGGATCTCATATTTATTAAAAAATGAAAAAGAAAAGAAAAGCTTTGCATGTAAATCGAAAGGTCACAAACATAAGAATTGAATTCACATACAACATAGTTTATTGACGTTTTTATATATGTCTCTGTAATTTAGTAATGGTTAACACTTAACAGAGTATTGACGTGGACAACTAGCAAGGACCTCTTTAAACATCCTTTATAAATTTAAGAATCCAATTATAACTTTTTTTTTTTAAATTTTTTTTTGGAAAATGTTATAAAACTACAAGAATTTAATGAAATTTTTTCTTTTTATTGAATTTAGAGTAAAGTTTTTTTTGTGTCCCTAACAAAAAAACACGATCCTTACTATGATCCTTTACAAAAAAATAATAATCCAAATTAGTCCTTTTTTAGGGATTAAATTAGGTCTTCATTAAATTTCTGAGATATCACATTTTCAAAGAACTGAAATTGTAGAGGGACTAAAAATTGAATTTTCTTTTTTTGTAAGGGATGAAAGTGAGGACATTTTTTTATTAGGAATCCAAAAAAGACTTTACTCTTGAATTTATAACATTTATCAATGACAAGCTAAAGCAACTCATTTGCACACCATATTATAACCTCCCTTATATATTATAAACCCCGACACAAACCTCAAAGGCATCTTTGAATAGATGTAAAATGGATCTATTTATCTTATATTATATGAGATAATTATCTCATATAACAATAATAAGATAGTGGAATTCACCAATTTAAAAAAAAAAAAATGAATCCCATTACTTTTTCTCTATAACATAAAATAATTATCTCATGAGATAATTATTTCCCCGTGTAAAATAGTCAGAACCAGCCAAAACCCAAAACGATGAAATCGAGAAGCAAGGATAAAAGAAAAACACTGATCTCAATAAAAATATGTAAAATTTGTCATATTTTCTCAATTAACTAGAGTGTCTATTATGTGTTCTGACAAGCGTGATTTATTTTTCTTATGGTACAACTTTGCACGACAAGCACGGCTGCATTAAACAAACAGAAATATGAACATTTTCTTTTTTAAATACTAATAAGTGTCCGAAAATAACCCCATAATTCGGTTTTGGATTTGAATTTCTCTGTCCTGTTAAGGAATTACGATTCTTTGGAATTAAATTTATTATCTTTTGAGCAAGTCAAATTTTTAGATTTAGTTAGGACATCACTACAACAACTCTTAGATAGGAACGAAGATTATTCGCTCACAAGTAAACATTAAAGAATGATCAAGGCAAACTCAAAAGTCTTCCTTTCAATATATAAGTACATTACTTTATACGATAAATCTGAAGACAAAGTTTTCATCTCAAAAGTTTTTCTCTCACCATATTGCAAAAATCAGAGCGAGACTAAAAATGGCAGAGACGATGTGGTTATTTGCTTGTGAGCATTTGCTTCCACTGTTAATGGAAGTATCCAATATGATAAGGGGTGCTCGAAAAGAGATTTCAGAAATCAAAGAAGAACTAGAAAGGATAAGAGGTCAAGCTAACGCCGTTTAATTTACAGAATGCGACATAAGGGAAAGCTTCAACTTATTTTGAATTATATTGTCATTAATCAAAGGATTTTATAGGGTTAAACATGAATATTAGTATTCTTTTCATTAAAGGAGTAACAAAAGAGTGAAACAAATTTACATTATATTACATAACACTAATAAAACCCTTAATCAAATCTAGAAACTTGAATATTAGTATTCTTTATTAAAGGAAGTAACAAAAGAGTGAAACAAATTTAGGCCACATGATTATTGGAACGGGAAAAAGGTTATTACTTTAAAATGACATAAAATTGTGTTATTTTTGTGATCATAACTATGTACTAAGGGTAATATATAGTTATAATAAGAATTTTTTTTTTCTAGAGATTCGGTCAATTTGTTTGACATGGAGAGAGAATTTTTTTTTTCTTCATATTATAACTATCTAGTGTCCTTAATACATAGTTATAAGGATTTTATAATTCTCATTTAACATTGCAAACCCTTGAATTTTTACACACCCTTTATTTTTTAGGTGGTGGCCCCACCACATGTCCTACACATAATTTTTTTTGAAAACATACGGATTTCTTCTCTCATGTAATTTTAAGCCCAATAATATATAGTTATAATAAGAAAAGTTGTTTTTCTTATCTCTTCTTGATCAATTTAATTGAATGGAGAGAAAATATAAAACCCTAGTTATAATCACTAAAAACACACAATTTGTATCGTTTAAAGAGCAAATACACTTGACCCTTATTGGCATAACAGATAAAAGGTTCATAAGCAAAAATACGATTTATAGGCTTATTTGGGGAGACCTTCCCTGAATAGTTTACGCTGAATATGCTGACCAAAAGTGCTAGGAGGAAAACGTGCTGGTTCAGCATTAGTTACAAGCTCTGGAAGTGGCTTTAGGATGATCTTCTCCTTTGGTGGTTCACAAAACACTGCCCATGAAATTCTAACTTTTTCCTTGTTCACCAACACCCTGTGAAGGATACTCTTGTACTTGCCGTTGCTTAGGATCTCAATAGTGTCACCAATGTTCATGAGAATGGAATCAGGGACACATTTTGCCGTGACCCATTTTCCTTCATAGAAAAGCTGCAGACCTGGCACCATATTATGAAGCAGGAAAGTAAGTGAACTTACATCTGTATGGGCTTCAACTCCTAAAGCTAGTTCTGGCTGGGGACAAATTGGGTAATAGTTGATCTTCAACATAAGTAAAAGATCTTCCATCCCACCAACTTCCTCCTCCAACCTATCTTCTTCCAACCCCAATCCAAGTGACAGCAACCCTAGAATTTTAGTTGCAAGCCCTCTCAATTGCTTTGCATACTCGCTTGTAACCTCACTGCATGCACATTGCAGCAATAAACCACATATATAATTGCTAGAATTGAATATCCACACAGATGCAAGAGATAACCACACAGAAATATCTATGAAAAACTTTCTATAAAACTTGCTTACTTGCACACTTTTGTTCATAACGATTACATCTTCTTATGTGATGTAGCTTGCTAAAAGTAACTTAAAAACTATTAAAAGCCATCAAACAGAAACGAAACAAAACTGCTAAAAATGGACACTCATTCAATCCTAAACATGAAACTTCTAAACCCATTAATTAAAAACGGACATTTTAACGTTTATCTAATAACACTCCTCCATAAACTTAAATGTTTCTTCCATCTTTCATGCCAATCACTCTTTTGCAATTTTCCAGCGCTCATTCCATCTTTCATGCCAATCATTCTTTTGCAATTTTCCAACAGTAATGTCAGTAGTGTTTTTGTGAAAATATCCTGATAAAAATAATTAGGCAAAAGTATTTCTGGCACTGCGGCAAACATACTTTGTCTGCCGCAGACACATGTTTATGAGGATCCGACTGGGATCGAAAATATTTTGTCTGCCATAGATACATATTTATCAAGATTCCACATACGTTGGATCCTGATAAACATGTGTATGTGATAGATAATTTTTTCCGTCGCAATTGCAGAAAAATGGAACGCATATATATATTTTTAATTAAAAAAATGAAACTCTCAAAAAGCTCTAAAAGAGAAGCGTAAAGTGACTCAAGTACAAGTACATGCTTCTGATTTTTATTTTTAGTTTTTTAAAAATATCATGATCCGACATCGGATCCTTGTAAATATGTGTTTGTGACAGATGAATCTTTATGCCTTGAACCCATATAATTAACCTTATAATTTAAAAAATGAAAATCTCATAAAGAGAAGCATGAAGTGACTCACCTATAATCAGAGGGTGTCTTGGGCCAGATGGACATGTCACGCTTGTCCTCAGGGAAAACAAGGTGGAAGAAGTAATCTTCCCACTCAAGTTGGCCACTAGCATTATTAGCAAGTTTGCTTCCATACCCATCAATCTTCCCAGAGGCTTGGTCATTGGCGTATTTCTCCTTTTCCTCAACAGGGAGAGAGAAGAAAGCTTCACCAGCTTTCTTGAGGCGATTGATGAGGTCCTCTGTGATGCCATGGTTCACAAGGTGCATCACACCCCATTCCTGTGCAGCTTTCTTCAGTTTTTCTCTACATTTTTCTCTAACAAACTCATCTTCTGAGTCTATTTCTTTCAAGTCAATAGTGGGAACTTGAGGACCTTCATTCTGTACTTCTTCAAAGACGTTGCCAATGCTGGTCAACTCTTCTTGTGGCCTCACATATTCCTTGGGGATGGATTGCATCCCACTGCTAGCCAAGCTTTCAACTCTTGGAGTCACCGTCGCCATGTTTAATTACGGGTCACTCCTAGATACCAAAGGTACCATCATGCTGGCGCTGCTTTTACAACTTGATTTTAAATAGTCTCTTCACCAGAAATATTTTCAATAATACTGAGTATTACGTGGTTCAGTTTACATCTGAATAATTAAGGGATTGTTTAGGTGAAGGGTTCAAATCTTAGTTAAAACAATTTATTAGAATATTTTGGGTGGAGCAAAACTGTCTCCCCTTCCAAAGAGAATTAGTCTCACACTTTGCCTTAGTACAGAAAGATGGCGGGAGAAGATTGAATGAGAATACCTCCAGATTACTTAACAAAAACAAAATATTGGTTCATCATTCAATAGAAATAGAAAAAATAACTCAGCCAACAATATTTATCATATCCATTCTTTATGATTAATACCATATGAACTCCAGTTTTTGCGCTATAGATAAATGAGTACCTACTGAGAGGACTGACCCATTCTTCCATAAGAGTTGACATTTATTTGGATTGTTTGGATGAATTTTAAAATTAAATTATTTTGTATACACTATTTTTTAAAGGATTTTTTTTTAAGGCAGAGCTGTTTTGTATTTAAATTCATATCTAAAGAGTATTTTAGGTAAAAATAATAATATTTTTTTTTTAAAAGTCAGAAATCTTAACTTCTAAAAACAATATCTTTTTTGTTTGTTTTTCGTCTTAACTTATGTTCTTTGCAAAAGTTACATTCAAACACACATAAAATAAACAAATATTTTTATTTTTATTTTTTTTGAAAAAAAAAAGCTTCTTAAAAAAAACCTCTCGAACTTGCCGTTAGCAGAGTAATAGTACCGTTGGGATCTATAAGCCTAATATGATTCCTTTGGGGGGATAGTGTCACTATATGGGTGGTGCTGCTAGCACATGTCCAGATCAAGGTAGGCAACAACGTTCCAAGTATGAGTTAGACGAGCATAGGGGGTAGGATCCGTGTGTGTGTTAGATTGGGCTTATGCATATGAATAGAGTAACAATACGTAAGATACATGTTTGTTCGATGATAGAGGGGTATTTATAAGAGGAGAAGATGTTCACCTTACGTGGATAGGTGAGCTGGGCCAACTCTTCTTGGAGGGTGCTAAGGATGGCTGACAATGTGGTGGTTGCAGCGATGCTATTCCTGCCTGCATGGTGGCAGTCACTGCTCTGCCTTTGGAGGAAGTAAACTTTTATTTAGGGGCCTGAGGAGATCCTCCTGTAGAGTTATAATCCCAAGGCAAGACATTTAGGTGTCTTACCTTGGGGACACCATGGCCAGGGGGTAAGAGGAGAGGAGGGTAGGTGGTCTTCGGTCAGCAGGGCTGACATGGACGCCAGGAGGGACTTTGGGCCTGTGACACTAGGCCTCTACGACATAGGCCTCCCAGAACAGAAGCCCCCTAGCTTGGTAGCAAGCGAAGCTTATTGTCAAGATGAATGTTCTTGGTGGGTTGGTAGAATGCTTTGTGCCTTGGCGGGCTAACGGAGAGCTTGGCGTCTTGGCGGGTTGACGGCAAGCTTGGCGCCTTGTCGGGCTGACGAAGAGCTTGACGCCTTGGCGAGCTAACAAAGAGCTTTTAGCCTTGGTGGGATGACGGCAAGCTTGGCGCCTTAGTGGGCTGACAAAGAGCCTGTCGCCTTGGCGAGCTGAGAATGCTTAGCGTTCTGACCGTGAGAGAGGAACACGTGTCACTCGTAGAATGAGGTGACTTTTCGGTCCTCAAGGATCTGCAATGATGGCAACTCTCATGATTGCTATTTATGTGCAGACATTTTTGCATCGTGGGTCGTGCTGCATTTAGTGCAACGTGAGAGGTGTCCCATCGGGGTGGAATTACCAAAGAACCCCTCATCCGGTCCGTTACTTCTTGAACAGTTAAGATGATCGGACGGTCAATGGGTCTTGGGCGTTACACAGGGAACCCTATTTAAAGGGGTTTCACCTTGTTAATCTTCTTCTACACTCTTCGATCTTTGTTGTCATTTTCTTCACCTTGGTCTGGACTCTTTCTTCTTCGCGCAAGTGTTGTCTCCATCTCCATTTTCCTCTAAGGTCTTATTACCTCAGCTTCAGCTTCGTCCTTATTCAGGTATAATGTGCAACTTCTCCATTTGCTTTGCATTTCCTTTGTTTCTGAGTTTTCTTTTTGCTTCAGGATGGTTGGATTCGGTGAGTTGACGGGTGAAGCTTTGTGTGAGTTGGAGGTGACTGTCAAAGAGGAGGAGTTTGATGAAGCTTTTGATATGTTCAATGGTCGTGGTGTTGGTAAGGCGATGCAGGCTTTTCTTGCTAGACGTGGTAGCGATAGCGGCGGTGCTAGTCATAGTCGTTCCCTGATCCCTGGGGTTGAGTCTTTGCCTCATGGTAGGGTTCCTGAACTTCTGGGATTTATTGCGGAGGAAATTAAGAATCTCTTGCCATAAAGGGCTTTGGATCCTGTGATTCCCATACCTTGGGGAAGCTCCAGGGTCTAGTTCTCGTGGTGGTCGTAGGGGGCACCCGAGCTATACCCCATGGGAGGCGTCTTGGCTCTGCTGGCCGTTCCCTAAGAAGTTCTAGTGCTAGTTCTTATCGCCGATCTTCTCGGCGACGGTCTAGCTTTGGTGTAGGGCACTTTATCTGCCTTTTATCCACTATAAATCGGGATCCTTGGTACCTTCCTTTGGAGTTATCCCATCAATCTCATCACTTACAAGTAATATATCCATCATCAAAATCGTTGATCGCCTTGAGTACGGTTGGCGGGTACATCTCGTCGATCTCCCCATCGTTCCATCATCGTAAGTATGATGAGTCTACGGACAAGCAGTTGGGTAGGTATCATCTGGAGGATGCCCGACTTATTCGTTACGGCATGTGGGATATTATTGCTGAGGATTTGGGGTTGCACAAAGTGCCGCCCCCTGGTGGCTATCGCCGTTGACGTACTCTGACTATTATACCTCTTCATCCTCAGATACTTCGAACTCCTCAGGTATGCATATTGCTATTTAATTGTTCTTGACTTCCTTAGTTTGGCGGTTGGTTGTTGGCTATGTGAGTGTGGGAGGTTGGCTCAATTCTTGGGAGGAGTAGGGGGAGGTGTGGTTGATCGCGGGAGTAGTGATGCCTTTGGTGTGTTGATTTAAATGCTTTGGCATATGATCTTATCTCTCTTCCTCCTCCCAAGTTACGGTGGTGGGAATCTGTAGCTCTTCATGATGGGTGAGAAACTTCCTGATCGTTTGGCGGCTCGGAGTTAGGTGCATGAGAACATTGCGTCTAAATCGTCTTATTATTTAAGCACATCTCTTTTGGACATTGCCTATGAGCTCGAGGGGAAATTTGATCTCATGGAGGGTGGCGTCGAAGATGAACGGTGGCAGTTACAGAGAGTAACCGAGTTAGAAAGAGTTTGTGACCGGCCTAACCATAAGGGAGTTGCTAACTGGCAGTTTTTAATGTATAAGAACCATTTTACCGATCAGAAAGTTAGGTTTACTTTTTCGGGGTTTGAGATGGAGGTGTTGCGTCGTTTGCGTGTTGCACCATCACAACTACATCCGAATGCTTGGGCCTTTGTCAGGGTATTCGAGATCATCTGCCAGTATTTTGAGGGAGCGTTGTAAGAACCCGCACCGTTAATTAAGGAAATTAATTAATTAATTGTGATAATTAGGAAATAATTCCATAATTGACCCTAATAATTATTATGTGGCTTTAATAATTATAGTAAGCGGGTAATAATGCTGAAAGTCGCTTTTCGAGCGAAAATCGCAGATACCGGTTCTGCTACCAAGTATAAATGCGTACCGGTGAAGTATCCCGGAAAATTATAATAAGTGTATGATAATTACTAGAATAATATGTAGGACTTGGAAAACAAGTTTCAAGTCAAAATAATGAGATCTGAAACTGATATTGGCTATGGAAAAACGCGTACCGGAAAGGTGCTCCGAAAAATAAAATAAAAATATGAAAAATCTTATAAAAATGAGTAGGTTAAGATTCCAAAGTTTGGGATTAAAATGTTAAGCGTAGCTATTAATGCTAATACTGTGCGTTTAAAACTTAAGTGGCCTATATAAGGCTATGGCACACATTCCTAGGTCATTTTTATGCCATCCTACGTGACCCATTTGGCTGGAGCTGCTGCCTCCATCAGCCACCACCTATCCTTCATCCTTCTTTGAGCTAAAATGATGTCTTTTGCTTGATTCTTCTCTTCGTCCCTTGATAAATGTAACATCCTGAGCGCTGACGAGGGCGGGGAGTGATCGCCGATGCGAAAGGGCATAGACAATGAGCGGCTCCTGACAGGCTTCCAGCGTGGGGGTTACATGCATGGATGAATCGAATCGACACCCGAAAGATAGGGATTCCAAAGACTGTACAGATGTGGGACTGCACAGTTTGGAATAACTTATAAGAATTAATTGATACTACCTATACTAACAAGATGCATCTTCTTTTCGGTAGCCCGGATCGGAAGAACTCCACAGTTAAGCGTGCTTGACTTGGTGCAATTCTGGGATGGGTGACCTCCTGGGAAACTTCCCAGGAAGTGTGCGAGTGAGGAAAAAGCACACTGAAAAGTCTCGTGTTAGTATGTGGGAATAGTAGTTGATTATTGAAGCGGTCGGGCGTTACAAGTGGTATTAGAGCCTGGTTTCTCTTCCAGTACGGTGTGGTTCGAGGACGAACCAGGCGGAAGCTGGTGGGCATGTAACATCCCGAGCGTTGACGAGGGCAGGGAGTGATCGCCGATGCGAAAGGGCATGGACAAGGAGCGGCTCCTGACAGGCTTCCAGCGTGGGGGTTACATGCATGGATGAATCGAATCGACACCCGAAAGAGAGGGATTCCATAGACTGTACAGATGTGAGACTGCACAGTTTGGAATAGCTTATAAGAATTAATTGGTACTACCTATACTAACAAGATGCATCTTCTTTTCGGTAGCCCGGATCGGAAGAACTTCACAGTTAAGCGTGCTTGACTTGGTGCAATTCTGGGATGGGTGACCTCCTGGGAAGTTTTCCCAGGAAGTGTGCGAGTGAGGAAAAAGCACACTGAAAAGTCTCGTGTTAGTATGTGGGAATAGTCGTTGATTCTTGAAGCGGCCGGGCGTTACAAGTGGTATCAGAGCCTGGTTTCTCTTCCAGTACAGAGTGGTTCGAGGAAGAACCAGGCGGAAGCTGGTGGACATGTAACATCCCGAGTGCTGACGAGGGCGGGGAGTGATCGCCGATGCGAAAGGACATGGACAAGGAGCGGCTCTTGACAGGCTTCCAGCGTGGGGGTTACATGCATGGATGAATCGAATCGACACCCGAAAGAGAGGGATTCCAAAGACTGTACAGATGTGAGACTGCACAGTTTGGAATAGCTTATAAGAATTAATTGGTACTACCTATACTAACAAGATGCATCTTCTTTTCGGTAGCCCGGATCGGAAGAACTCCACAGTTAAGCGTGCTTGACTTGGTGCAATTCTGGGATGGGTGATCTCCTGGGAAGTTTTCCCAGGAAGTGTGCGAGTGAGGAAAAAGCACACTGAAAAATCTCGTGTTAGTATGTGGGAATAGTTGTTGATTCTTGAAGCGGCCGGGCGTTACAAGTGGTATCAGAGCCTGGTTTCTCTTCCAGTACGGTGTGGTTCAAGGACGAACCAGGCGGAAGCTGGTGGGCATGTAACATCCCGAGCGCTGACGAGGGCGGGGAGTGATCGCCGATGCGAAAGGGCATGGACAAGGAGCGGCTCCTGACAGGCTTCCAGCGTGGGGGTTACATGCATGGATGAATCGAATCGACACCCGAAAGAGAGGGATTCCATAGACTGTACAGATGTGAGACTGCACAGTTTGGAATAGCTTATAAGAATTAATTGGTACTACCTATACTAACAAGATGCATCTTCTTTTCGGTAGCCCGGATCGGAAGAACTTCACAGTTAAGCGTGCTTGACTTGGTGCAATTCTGGGATGGGTGACCTCCTGGGAAGTTTTCCCAGGAAGTGTGCGAGTGAGGAAAAAGCACACTGAAAAGTCTCGTGTTAGTATGTGGGAATAGTCGTTGATTCTTGAAGCGGCCGGGCGTTACAAGTGGTATCAGAGCCTGGTTTCTCTTCCAGTACAGAGTGGTTCGAGGAAGAACCAGGCGGAAGCTGGTGGACATGTAACATCCCGAGTGCTGACGAGGGCGGGGAGTGATCGCCGATGCGAAAGGACATGGACAAGGAGCGGCTCTTGACAGGCTTCTAGCGTGGGGGTTACATGCATGGATGAATCGAATCGACACCCGAAAGAGAGGGATTCCAAAGACTGTACAGATGTGAGACTGCACAGTTTGGAATAGCTTATAAGAATTAATTGGTACTACCTATACTAACAAGATGCATCTTCTTTTCGGTAGCCCGGATCGGAAGAACTCCACAGTTAAGCGTGCTTGACTTGGTGCAATTCTGGGATGGGTGATCTCCTGGGAAGTTTTCCCAGGAAGTGTGCGAGTGAGGAAAAAGCACACTGAAAAATCTCGTGTTAGTATATGGGAATAGTTGTTGATTCTTGAAGCGGCCGGGCGTTACAAGTGGTATCAGAGCCTGGTTTCTCTTCCAGTACGGTGTGGTTCGAGGACGAACCAGGCGGAAGCTGGTGGGCAAGTAACATCCCGAGCGCTGGCGAGGGCGGGGAGTGATCGCCGATGCGAAAGGGCATGGACAAGGAGCGGCTCCTGACAGGCTTCCAGCGTGGGGGTTACATGCATGGATGAATCGAATCGACACCCGAAAGAGAGGGATTCCAAAGACTGTACAGATGTGAGACTGCACAGTTTGGAATAGCTTATAAGAATTAATTGGTACTACCTGTACTAACAAGATGCATCTTCTTTTCGGTAGCCCGGATCAGAAGAACTCCACAGTTAAGCGTGCTTGACTTGGTGCAATTCTGGGATGGTGATTGTTGGTATTTTGCTATAATGTGCAAATACACGCGCAAGCATACGCGACAACAAGTAATATAGGGCTTTTAAGAGTCCCAAATATCGTTCCCTCAAGGATCTTTTGCAAATTTTCTAACTTAACTACTTAGTGATTGTAAATCAGCATACACATGAAAAAAATAAAATCAAAGTAAAGATCATGATTTGGAATTTTAGTTATGAACAGAAACAGATTTAATGCCAACAATTTTTTCTTTTTATAAGAAGGAATTAAAATCTAAGAATTAAAAAAGTTATGGTGATCAAAAATGCTATAGAAAAGTTTGTGAAGAAAAAAATAGGTTGAGTTCAGTCCCCCTTCCCCACAGCCTTCGAATGAGTGCTAAAACAATTTCTTAAAATCAATTCCCATGTGTTGAACTTTCTCTTGCTGCTTTTAATCTCTTAAAAACATTATTATCATATACCTTCAATTCACACATCTCTGTGCTAAAAGAAGGAATGAACAATAAATCCAATCAACACATCATGGTGGCTGTTATCATCTCTGAGTAACACCCCTTGAGAACTTTCACCCTCAAGTCCATGATGTCCAACATAGTTCTGGCTTTAGTCATTTCTCAATGACTAAATCCTGGAATAATATCCTATAATCAGGCCTCAAAAATAGGATAAGGAAAATTTTATCACAACGATGAACAATATGAGAACAATTTTAAGCAACTGAGATTTACACAAATTCAGACTGTGGTTCGGGTACCTACACCCAACCTTGATGAAATTAGCTCATACCCATAAGGGTTAAGCTAACACTACAACTAAATGTTCAAAAATAAACGAAACAAATGCAGAAATTAAAGGTGCAGCAAGAGTCCTAACAACCGGACAACCTCACTGCTGCACCAACAGTACTCGACACAGAGAGTAGAAGAAAAGAACAAAAAAATAAAGTCTTAAGGAAAAACTCCGAAATCCTTAGATGGAGAAAAAGTTGCCCCCTTTCATTCACTGCTCTACCTCTATTTATAGAACGCTTCTTGCACATGCATGGGTTGTGGGTCCACTTCTCGCAGCCCCCACAAATTGCGCTCCAAGCTGTAGCAAGTATGACGTGCCCTCTTGTGCGTTGCAAGGTGGTCCCTAGCCGCTCTCCTTCCTTTTTTAGGCAATGGAATATTTCTTTTCACGCAGCAATTAGTCCACCTCCACTCACAACAGATTCTCGCACAGCCACTCAACAAAAGGTGTTGTTTGGCATTTTCTGAGTCAACAAACTAGCGCTAGGTTTTCTGTGGTTCGTGGATGAGGGGCATTTTGGAGTGACGAGTTGCAGATCTACGGCTGTCTGACCTTGGAAGCTGACTAAGGGCAAAGATGGACTGGTCAAGCGGATGGTTAAGGAGGATGGCTCAGGTTGAGAGCTGTGGCTTTAGGAGAGAAGGAGCTAGAAGCTGCTAGGGTTCGCAAAGATGAAGAGAAAGACCTAACGCTCCTGAGACTTAGAAGTGTATCTCCTTGTGGACCGGACCTTTTCTTTCTTCTTGGGCTGGATTTTCTTTTGGGTTGGGCTCGGCTGTGGGCTTCACAAAAGCCCAGCCCGCCTCCAACCTTTTCTTTTCAGACCGCGCAGCCCTTTTCTTTTCCAATTGGGCTGGTGTAAAGTTGGGCTACTCTTTGTCTTGCTTTCTTTGAATAATTGGGCCTGCAAAATACACAAATCAGCCCATTAATACTTAAACTCAGAATTTATCATTTTCATGTAATATTTGGGGTTATATTTGATAAAAGATATCCATTTAATTAACATTTTAATATGCACACACATGTTCTAAGTCATATTTCATGAACTTATCACACCCCCAAACTTACATTGTTGCTTGTCCTCAAGTAACAGAAAAAATCAGCAACTATCTAAACTAATTCCCAACAGCAGTTCAATGCTTAACCTTTCAAAATTTTCCAATGAATCATATTAACAAAAGACCAAAGAACAGAGGAGTGTACTCAATCCCGTAGCTTGATCATTCACAATCAGTCAGCTTGGTGATCATTTTTATTCATCAAAATTCTCAATCACAGTGAATTTCAAATGCATGAATATCTCAAAAGGCTGCATAATATTGGCAAGAGAGTGCTTTGAAAAACAATCAATTTCAACACAGCATGCAGTGTTTTCCAATCGGCACAGAGATGGCAACCTTCACACCCTCACTTAATCACAAAAGTAATTACTTGATGCTCTAGGGTTCTGTTTCTCTCAATCCAACACTGGTCAAGTTCTAGCATAGGCTTGATAAGATGCTCATGTCTCCCAAGTGACACACAGACTAAACCAAATCAAAGGGTCTTGCACTGGTTGAAATTTGGCTGAGGTAAGGGTGGAGAATTCTTGTGGGGAAATGGCTTAACTCGGTTACAAGGAAATGAGACTAAGTCTTGAAGCATAACCCAATCAACCCAATGGCTGCTATATTGACAGATATTTTTTTTTTTTTTCTTTTTGTGTGAGGGCTGAAGATTTTTTTTTTCATTAAAGATTTCTTAGACCCTCAAAATATTGTTTCAACACTTTTTATTTCCTCAATTTTTTTATTGCAGCCAACAAAAACTCTTCTCATCTTTCTGATTTCATTGTAACCAAGGGGTGTGATCGAGGGGGAAATTTGTGGATGTGTGAGAGGAAAAGGTTAAAGGCTCAAAATGGGTTTTTCAATGGATGATGTTTTAAGGATGGCTTTTTGGTTTAGAAGTGGTTTAACAACACAGAAAAAATTGCCCTCATCATTTTAAGCTTAAACAAGTGCTACACTTCTTCAACTAAGCATCATAGCAAGTTCTGCCTCACTATCCCAATGTAAACCTCTCATTAAAACAAATTTGGTATGTAGGCTCAAAATCTCACATTGTTGGACAAATCACCATCTCACATGCCTATTGTTTAAATGCACACTTTGCATCAATCAACAGAATTTCTCAAACTCTCATGGCCATTATCACAACAGCCAGTAAGAAAACTCATGACATTCTACATTCACAACTGACTGAATTCTTTTCTCCCTAAAAACTCAGCTAACTCATTATGGACAGATCAAATGCTACCCAACATTATGCACTCCTCATTCACAATATCCTTGGCTACCCAGTCAACCAAACAGCAAATCATGAAAAAGAAAGAATAAAACAGCAACTAAACTAAACTAAAAACAGCAAATAATCACAGAAACTCTCTTCACCCCCAAACTTAAAATGGACAGTGTCCCACTGTCTGATGCCCACCAGGTATCAAAGTTGTATGACAATTCAAAATAAAGAACCTGGGGCCAGAAGAATTTCTGGCCTAATCTTCCATGTAATCCGAGTCCTCAGACTCGGATTGTTCAGATTCTTCTGAAGCAGATGGGGTTGGGGTGTTCTCTTCTTCCTCAATCTCTTCTTCTTCCTCAATGATTGGTTGACTCCTTGGCTGTGATTTGCCTCCTTTCTGGCAGAAGGAGTTGTCTCAGGTTGGACATCAGTTTGATCTGCAGCAGGTGGAGCAGAGGGTCGACCCTGAGATGCAGCTCTGGTGTGAAAAAATTCTTGTACCAGTAATGTCAACAACCCCCAAACTTAGTTCTGAAACACCTGTCAGAACAGCAAAAGAAAAGTTGATCAGAAAAAGTTTTTTTTTTTTAACAAAATAAAAATAAAATAGCAACATGTATATACACAATAGAAACCAAAAAGGGGCTTAAATGGTAGGAGGATCAGAGAGGGATATTGAAATTTTAGCTTTTTCAATTTCTTCCCCCAAATAATTTTTTAGTCTCTGACCATTTACAGTGAATTTGGTCCCATCTTTCTCATTTGAAATTTCCACTGCACCATGCAAATGGACTCTGGTAACCTTGAATGGACCAGACCATCTAGACTTCAATTTTCCTGGGAAAAATTTCAGTCTAGAATTAAAAAGTAACACTTGGCCCCACAGCAAACTGCTTATCTAAGATTTGCTTATCATGCCATCTCTTCATTTGTTCCTTGTATAACTTAGCATTTTCATAAGCATTTAATCTGAATTCATCCATTTCATTCAGCTGGAGAATTCTCTTTCCCCTGAGGCAGTAGCATCAACATTCAGTTGAGTAGTAGCCCAATATGCTTTATATTCCAGCTCTAGAGGTAAGTGACAATTTTTACCAAATATCAACTTATAAAGGGAACAACACAAGGGTGTTCTCTAGACTGTCCTATAGCAGCCCGTAGGGAATAATCTAATTTCAAGGACCAATCTTTCCGAGAAGGATTTACCACTTTTTCAAGAATCCTTTTCACTTCTCTATTTGTAACTTCTACTTGCCCACTGGTTTGTGGATGGTAGGCTGTAGAGACTCTATGCTTAACTCCATATTTGGCTAATAGAGCTTCAAATTGTCTACTAGCAAAATGCTTACCTCCATCACTTATAATGGCTCTAGGAGTTCCAAATCGGGTAAAAATATTCTTTTTCAAGAATTTGATTACCACTTTTGAATCATTTGTGGGTAAAGCAGCAGCTTCTACCCACTTGGAAACATAGTCAACAGCCACCAATATATATTGGTTACCAAAAGAAGGGGAAAGAACCAATAAAAATCTATCCCCAGACATCAAAGATTTCAATTT